>BQNB010039346.1:6304-48127 GCA_026074375.1 Tanacetum coccineum | reverse complement strand
TCTTTGCAATAACTATACAAAATGGGTTAATAACATGGGATAAATGATGCTATAAATAGACGTTATTTGATGTCATCAAGCTTATATCTTTTTCTTGACTTGTATGTGATCTTTGAGCTTCTTGAGATCATCAACCAAGCATAATCTCTTTTTGCCATCTTGTAATATTTGCCTTCTTATGATCTTGTGACTTATAGACCGATATGCTCATGCTGTTCTTGATGTTGAAAGCGTGTGTAACCATATTTATTGAGATTCTTTAATTTAACACTTCATCACTTTATGGAGGACGTGCGGTATCACTTTAATACTTCGTCACTTTAAGAAAGACCCACAGTATCAGAGTAGCAGAAGTCTTGAAACATGTACTTTAATTTCATGTTGTTTTAACTTATGTCGGTTGAGTATGAGCATGTGGTATTAGCTTCAACTTGTCATCGGGAAACTGCTACCGCCGTTAGGAAATCTACATGAATGGGTTAGTGATAAACAACATATATGGACGAGAGTGGCTTTGTCACTTCATCGAATACGGTTATAATAACTATGGTTCCCCGTTAATCAGTACAAATACTGCCTGTGATCAGGTAGAATTCTAAAGAATCTCCTTGACAGGTTTCACAGCTGCACTAGCCGTTCTCATTACCAGAGCATCACAAAGCAGACAACACAATAAGAGTGAACCGGTAAGTTACTATCTTCCCGATTAAGCCATCAATTCAAGTTCAGCTTTCCTATGTCCAGATACTCTTGTGAGGCTTCCCATGGACATAAGATTGTAAATTGATTTAGAAAATCAGTCGGTGTGTTAAGATGTAAACGGTTTTTATAACACACCAGCAGTTTTATCTTTTTCAAAATTCATCCGTTAATTCATAAGCTGGACCGAATCAATATCCAGTATCACAAGTTCGATATGTATAGGATCTCACTAGTCACCTACTGCAGAGCTTGTTTGATGTTGGCTCTGGAAGGATTTCCATTGTCATTGTGAATTTTCCAGTATCACTCTGATGTTCTAGCAAAATCACAAAGATAATGCGTAAGACTCTTGATATATTTCTTGTTTTCATATTGTGTAAATTAGCAAGCATATTTTGGATAAGTGTTCTAATAAGATTTATGAATGATCTCTTTTATGGCTCTAGACTCGATAGTACACTTTGGTTTTTAGTAATCAAAGGCTGCAGCAGACTGCCACCTTTTCAATACCAACTAACTCGGAATGAGAAAGTCGATAGAAATTTGTTTAATCTCTAAGAGAAATGAAACAAGAGTCTTTTGAGAGACCTTGAGTGGCTAGGAAGGATTAGGTATTGTGTCATTGGGTCCATGACGACTGTCTTCAATACCGGACAACAGCTTAGTGTTTTTGATAGTTTATGTATTGACCCGGTTTCGGCCTAAGTGTAAGGAGGGCTTCTTTCTTTTCACCCTTTATCTTAACTTTTCTTTTTAATTCTTCAACCCCTTCAGTGCAAACTGAGACTTCAAGACCAGTACCTTGTTGGGTTTGTTCTAGTACTAGCTCCATCTTAGTCGGCACTATTCCCTTATTCTTACTTTTACTCCTTTTTTATATCATACCTATGGACTTCTACACTAACTAGTGGAATGTCCCTGGGTAGATCCCTCTGGTTCTGGTTGGATCATGGGAACGAATACCTAATACTAACCACCTTATAACTCCAAATAATTACAAACATGGTCGGTCTTTTGGTATTATTCTCAGCCTTAAAGCCATTTGAAATTGCTCCCCCTCAACATGTGCATCGATATTCGAAAATGTTTAGCACATGAAGGGTGAAACTTGCACTTGAGTCCATAAAATCACATCTTTTGCCATATATTTTAATTACATTTTCTTCCCTTATCAAAAATGTCAAATCTCTTGATATTTTGGATATCAATTGATTCAAATATTAATGGTTTTAGAGAAAAAAATGTCTAATTATTAACAGGCCGTATTAGGAACATATTAAATGCACCCCTTCAATTTATGAGGGTATTATATATATAGTGTTGAGTACGTTAATTTGAAAAAAATTGAATTTATTGAAAAATTCTAGAAAATTCGTACTCAAACACTATTTATATTCCCTACTATTATAAGTATATACTACATATTCACAATATTCACAAGATAAGATTTTGAGATTGGACCTGACGATTAAACAGTACACGTCATTAGTTTGTAGTCCATCTCAAATTCCCTTTCACCAACCAATCAAGTACTCTGTGATGAATCTCATCGCGAACAGACTTGAGTGTGACATCTGAGAACTTGAACAGCTCATCAGCTCGCAATACTCTTTTCTGTTTGTTCAGGTCTTCATAGACAATTCCTGGTGGATCGTATGATGGAGTGTAGGGTTCTTTGAATTCAATTTCTGGAAAGGTCTTCTAAGGTTTGGTGATGTCAAGTTTCTTCTGGTAACTCTCTACACCAAGCTGTAAATCTTTAGCACGTCTCTTGAGGATTAGGCTTCTTGTGAACATACAAAGAGCCACAATAAAGTCAATAATAACACTCCTGTCAAGGTGGAATAGCTTGTGTTAAACAACAAGAAGAAGCATATCTTCAATGTTGTTCAGGTGTAAATCAACAAAGTCACCTTCTTTAAACTTATAAAGGTGTTGATGAGATCTTTTCACCACAATCTCTTCTAAGTGACCATATACATGCAATTTCTTGACACTAACACTCTTCACACCAAGAATCGCCTTAGTAGAGTAAACGTTATGCTTGGAAAATTTGTTTACCTAAGATCGGTACCATAGTTTATGTCTTTCAACCCAGTGCTTGATTCCCTTTTCAGCATCTTTGTCATATGCATGTTTAATGGTACTTCAAAGTGTAGGGACCATGTCTTCAATTCCTTTGATCTTATACCGGGCCACCTTTATCTTCGTAATAGATGAAGTGTATGCAACCTCTGGATCAGAAGTCTTCAGATACTCTAAATCATTGTTAAAGAAATAGTCAGCAGCAACGGTTGGATGACCTGGGGACCTTGTAAAGGAAGAGGCTTGGATAGATCAAACGGGTAACGATCTCCTTCTGGATTATTCCAATAAAGTTTTTGTTAACGCATTGAAACACTCTTGGAAGTTGTACTCAAGCTCAATACTACTAGAGCAAGTGCCTTTTAACAGATTAAAGGCAGGTCCTAACAAGATATCTTGAGTGAGATTTTCTATTTTGAGACCATTCAACACGTACTTGGAGAAGTCAATAAGAGTAGCCATGAGGTCGTTGAATGTGAGAGGATCCTTTATAGCAGAGACCATTTGATTAAACCAAGGTTGCTCGGGTTGATCAAGTACAACTGGTCGCTTATTCCATTCAGGATCAAGAGAAGGAGGCATTGAAGGTTGCTTGAACCAATCTGGATTCAGAGTCTTTCTTGTTTTGGGTTCTGAGGTGTCTTGTGGTTAATTATCATTATGAGCTACATCATCACCATCATCATCCATAACCACCTCAACAATAGGTTCTTCAACTGGTTCCTTTGCCGAAGCAGACTTACCAGTTTTGGAGCCTTTAGATAGAGCTTTACCTTTAGGGGTTTCTTTGGCGGTGGATGGCTTCTTTGAAGACTCAGACTCTTTAGTTCTTCTTCTCTTGGTCTTCTTACCTTGGTTTGGTCCAGTTGGAGGGTCTTCATCATTATCGTCTTCATCATCATCATGCTTTCTCTTGTGGTCTTTAACTGTGTCAGCGACTCCCTTATCCATTGCGTTTTCATCTTCAATCAATGCTTCCATTCGTGCATGGTACAATCGATGATTGGCATGATTTCTATTAAAAGACTTGTTTGCATGCATGGATTGGTAGAGAGTGCTTTTCAGATCATACTCTTCGAGAGTTGCTTTGTCAATAGACTTGATAGTAAACTTTGGCTTCTATTGCTTCTCAGCTTGTTCCCTCTTGATTTGTAGAATCTATGAAGCACTCTTCTTAGATCCTTGTACTAGATCAACTGTTGGTGTCTGTTTCTTGGACGATTCAGAAAACTACTGAAGAGAATATTTCTGAATAAGATCTACAGTTTGTTTCTTCAGTTCCTTTTGAAAGACATCCCCAACATTAGATCCAAGATAGTTATCAACAACAGATGGAACTTAGGACTTGAGAATAGCAAGAGCTTCGGTAGAGTGAGCAACAGTTTTCAGCTCAGACATATCTTTTTCCAATTTTGTAACTCTTAATTCAACAGCATTGAGTGCATTCGATTCAGGAACAATAGTGGTGACGGTTGGACCATCAGCTGTGATTGTTGGTGTAGGAATTGGTGTTGTTGTTTATTGAGGTACAGGAGGTGTGGTGGATACAGATGGAGGAGGTAGAGTTGTTGCAGCGGCTATCAAAGGAGATTCTTGAACAAGTGTGAGAACTGTGGGTTCAGAAGTCACGGATATACTAAGCATGGATGAAGACTGGGTATGTGGAACTTCAGACTGGATCTTAACTTCCAATAATGAGTTGATCTTTGAATATGTAGTGTCCTTAATAGTACTAACAAAGAAGAATCAAAGAAAGTTAGGGGAACTGATCACTAAAACCTGAAGATAATAGATAACGCCTTGAGCTTGATGGAAGGAGTTTGATCTTTTAGCCATCATCCTTACTTTTGAACATCTTGTTAGCAACTGCCTTTGCTGCATCAGTCATCTCATCATTCACCTGTATCAGAATCATCAATTTAGCATTAAACATATCTCATCCTCATCCTTGCACACACGAATCTTGTACTTATAGATATCATCCTCATTAGATTCAGTTTTGACATCTTCATCATCAGCATCTTGTGTATCACTGATATGATCATCGCCTTCATCATCAGCATCACCATCTTTATCATCCTTCTTAACATCATTATTATCATCCTTCTCAACAACATCATTCATCATCAGAATTTTCACGGTCTTGTCACTCCCATTCTAGAATAACCTTCTCTTCAGTTATGTCCTTTTCCTCGTCGGGAACCCTTAGTTTAATACCAGTTCCTTTACTTGAGGTAGCAGAGATGACTGTGGACTCATTAAGAACCCTTAGTTTACTACCAGTTCCTTCATTTAAGCCTCCAGTACCAGGTTGTCTTATGCTAGTCTTCTTACTTTCTTTAAGAGCATGCATAATGTCTGCAGCCTCTTGTTCTTCTGGAGTAAGAGATGAAGCACCTTTAAGCTTAGTCTTTGAAGGTGGCAGTTTTACCTTTTGAGACTTGGAGTGTCCTTGAAATGACTATCACTCTTTGAACTACTGCACCAGACTTCTCTTAGCAAGTTCAGAGATATATATCAGATCACTATCCCTTCCGATGAGTAGATGAGAACTTGTCATGCTTTCTTCTGCTCTTCATCTTCAGCTTTTTTGATAGAACTTAGCTAACTCCAAAGCAGCATCATAGAATCATAGCAGTAAAATAATGTTGTCCATCAGAGCAGAACATTTGAGACTGTTCTTCTTGACTCTTCTCTTACTAGAAGATTCTTTTTCTAGATGTTCGGTTCAGGTTCAGACTACTTTAGATATATACAACAGTTTCCAAGAGTCCATCAACATCTTAATTCTTTTCCTTGTAACCTTTGCCTTTGCTCTCTTCTTGGGGCGAATACTAAATAATAGAATACTTAGATAACATCTGATTAAAGATTTTTAGATTGTTTGATTGCTTCAATATAGCATAGTCTTAAGAAGGGAAGTCCCATAATTATGATAATCTTCACCTATTTGACAAATTTAAACCTACTCACAATAACCACATCCTTGATTGTAAATGATAAGTGTTGATAGTTGAGGTGGTGAGAGACTTGTGTTGTTCAGAAGTGATTGAGATGATACTTGTAAACTAGGATATGGCATGTTTCTCGTCTTGATTTCATTTTCTTCCTGGTGATCAATTTGGTAAGCAAGATCTTCCCAAATCAATTCTAAATAGTCAACATTTTTTCTTTTGAACATCCCCCACAGTATGTCAATTCTAGACTTTCTGAGTTTGTCATTACTTGTCGTCTTTCCAGAGAGACACTTGTTGATTATAGTTGCCAGAGTTCTCCATGGATGGTGCATATGATCCACAAACATGTTATGTGCCTTGTAGACATGGACACCTTGTAGCCAAGAGTCAAGAAAAGGTGAGTGCAGTATCATCATCAGGAACATTTGTGAAGTCTACACCTTCCACTCTTGGACAAATATCAAGAATTGTCCTAAAGACTTCAGCATTGACAGTACACTTCTTGATGCAAGTAAGGAAATACATCGAATTATGCCTTTAACTTCTTGATAGACTCCAAAAATTGCTGGATAAATATTTCTGGGACATCTGCAAAAATAGTGAAAGCTTTAAAGCAGGTGGAGTTCTTAACGAGATCAATGACTACTTGAAATGTTTCTTCCTTCTATGGCACAGTGGTTTCCACTCTGATATTAGTAGAGCTAATCTTGAATCTCTCAGAGAATGGAACCCATTTATCATCACGAGCAGCAACTTGTTATTTTTCTTGAGGATTCATGATTCTGCTTAAGAATTAACCACTATAGTTTATATATACAACAAATATATATTATATTGATTTATTCTGGTTATCCCTTGATGATATGATTGATCTATATTAGGTTTAATGCAAACAAATATAATTACACACCGTCAATGAATAAGTCAACTAAGGTCAATAGACAAAAGTCAACACAACGTAGTCAACATGACATTTCTAAGGGAACTTAGGACACACATTCAACTAGAGAGCAGCAAATGAACATTCAAGCGTAACACATTATGAAACATGGCACCATAAGCAAGTAATACACAATTTTTTTAGAAATTTGGACAGAGTTTCTTTTCACAATCATGTCATATTTCGCTTGAAAATGTACTTGTGGATGTTTCACTTGAAAACAACTTAACATGTTTCGCTCAGACAAAAACAGTCATGTTTCGCTCAGATAAACCTAACATGTTTCACTCAGATAAACCTAACATGTTTCGCTTAGTATAGACCAAATATGTTTCGCTCAGAATAAGTGAAACATGTTTCGCTCAGAAAACATGTTTCGATTCATTCCAGCAATACATGTTTTGCTTTATTCATACAAGACATGTTTCGCTTCATTCATAAGCACTTAATTTAGGTTTTACCAATTAAAAACCTACAAGCATTACTAACAATCATCACAAATACAATGATAACATCACATAATTACTTTCCACAGAAATACAACAACATTTTAAGCATGATCATGGCAATGCGAGCACTTTTAGAAGAGAATCATATGGAAAACTTGTTAAGAACATTTTAGGAGCCCAAGAACATATGTTATAGTACTCAAACTTTATCACAAATACTCAGAGCACATCAAACAAGAAACACTTACAACATTTTCAACCTAACGCACCTAAGAATCAAAATTTTCAAGTAAAATAGATCACAGGAAGCATAGATGAGTTATACTAGCATAAGGAAGCTTATGAGAGGCATCTAAACATAACCCCATACCTATTCACTTACAAAAACTCATGTTTTGCATTATTCATTAAATGAAAATCATCTTATCTCCCAAATGGTTAAGATACATTCAAAACTGTTTCACGTCTATCTAAAACGTACCGTAATGAGTAAAAGCACTCACAAATAGTCCTTGTATTTTCTTGTGCCTTCTAATTTTCATTTAAACTTATTACTAAGCTTAACTAAGTCATATAAATTACATATTTAGCCCCTAAAGTTTATTTCTAGGATTCTAAGCCTTATATTTTGCTATTTAGTCCCTTAAAGATTAATTCTAATAACATTTTAAGACCAATCGAGTTACAAATACATTAACTCCCCTTTAATTGATAATCCGTTATTGAAAAACTTTTTACCATTTTATTCCGCGATGACATTTTAAAAGATCCATTTTGAAAGAATTTGACTATTTCTCCCCTCAAATAATGTCCTGTTTTCTAGTTAAAGAGCTGTAGACATTGTATGAGTGATAGAAACTTCTTTTAAAATCTTATATCATATGAGAAACATGAGATATTATTAATTATTATTATTTTTTTAAAACAAAAAACAACACCATTAAAAATAAGATTTCTCTCGTTTACATAAATAAATGCACTAACACGTACACTTATTTGATATAGGATGCACGGGTTGTGTTGCAAAGTAAACACAAGCCTTTGAATGAATGTGAAGTAATTCATTCCGAGAAAAGTTTCATAATTTCCTGTTGTGAGGCCAAGTTTTCTTTTTGAAACACTTGCCTTGAAGATGATGATCGGGCTGCTATCAGAAATAATAGCAAGCCACATGACATATTTTCTATTCGAACTTTATTTACAACTTTGTGCCATTATTGAATGGCATTTCTAAGGCCGTAAATATTATCGATTCTAGAAAACATGTCATGAAAAACTATTTTTGTATATTTTTGATTTTTTAATTTTGTATTTTCTTTTTATGATTTTATATTTTTATATTTTCTTTTTGAAAAATTTATATGAAATGAAAAATCTTTTTATGTTTTTCTTATTTTCTTATATACATATAATACACCGGATATTTCACGAGTTACCACCATTACTTCGTCTCCGTTCCTCTGTCAGAGCGAGAAAATGAGTGAGAGGGCCGGAGACAAGCTTCTCATACCCAGCTTTTTGATCAAGAAGTTGAATCTTTCTCTTGGCAACGGTTTGGTAAAGATGCCAGCCAGTTGATATTCCGTCCGAACAAAGTAAAGTTCCACTATTACATTATTCACTTGCTCCTTTATAAAATGGTAGTGTACATCAATGTGCTTGGCTCTAGTGTGTTGAACGTTGTTGTAGCATAGAGCAATCACAATTTTGTTGTCGCAGTACAGAGGAATCTTATTGAATGTAAACCCATTGTCTGTTAGCTGTGATCGCATCTATAGGATTTGAGCACAACACCCAGATAAGGCAATATATTCAGCCTTTGTACTCGATATCGCAGTGCTCTTTTGCTTATTGGAAGACCAGCTAACAAGTTTATCACCTAAGAATTGAGCGCTTCCTGATGTACTGCGTCTAGTGTCCTGACACCCCGCGTGATCTACGTTTGAATATGGTGTTAGAGACATATCGGTATCCTTCGAGTACTAGAGTCCCATGTTAATGGTTCCCTTTAGGTATCGAAAGATCCGCTTAACCGTATTTAAGTGCTTTTTGGTAGGCTTTGCCTGATACCGGGCACATAAGTAGACTGCATAAATAAGGTCGGGTCTACTAGATGTCAGATACATGAGGGATCCAATCATGCCATGGTAAAGTGTAGCATCAACTAGTGTCCCCTGTAGATCTTTATCTAGATTATTCTTTTCCACCATATGTGTGTCTACAGAATCACTAGATAGCAAACCATATTTTTTAATAATTTCAGAAGCATATTTTGATTGGTTTAGGAAGATACCTCTAGGACTTTGAGAAATTTGTAATCCTAAAAAGAATGATATCTGCCCCATCATCGACATCTTGAACTAGTGTCATGTGATTAGTTAAACTCATCATCACAAAGTAGTATTAGTGATGCCAAATATTAAATTGTCCAACATAAATTTATACCAGCAAATAATCTTTCTGCTTTCTTGTGAAGAGTGTTGGATCAACTGCACCTTGTAGAAAGTTTGTGAAATGAGGAAAACTTGAACAGCCATGTCATCACCCATGCACGTGTGCTTTGTTTGAGACCGTATAGGGCCTTTTTGAGCTTATACACAGATCTATGTTAATCCTGATCAACAAATCCTTCTGGTTGAGAAACATAGACCTCTTCCTTGAGCTTGCCATTTAAGAAAGCCGTTTTTGACGTCCGATTTAGAATACGTTATATTCTTGTTAGCTTGCATTGTTCTATGAAATACATGGGCATCTATTCTTGCAACTGGTCTAAATGATACCTCGAAACAAGTCCCAGTCCCTCCTCTTTCTGAACCCTTGAGTAACGAATTATAGCCTTATTCTTTAGGACCCACCTAGCAATTTTTGGTTTGTCTGACCTATAAATCCCATTTTCAGTTTGATAACATACTTTTTCTGGACATGGCACCAATTCCTAAACTTGTAGTCTTTCAAATTCATGAATTTCTTCTTGCATTGCATCGATCCATGATGGTTTGGTCATTTCTTGTTTGAAGTTCTTTGGCTTTACAGAAGTTAGGAAGACATTAAAGTAACACCACATGGCGTCAGCTTTGAGTTGCTTTCTGGTAGAGACTGAGCGAGAAGGATCATCAATCACATTTGCTATTGGATGATCCTTAGTCCATCAACCAATATGTTCAAATAGAGTGTGGGATGGTCTCACATTAGATGACGATCCTTGAGAAGTCGAGTCTTCATGAAGAAATTCATGAAGAGGATCATCATGTAATAGTGGTGTTTTTTATGATTCTTCAACACCAGAAAATAATTGGGAGAAAGTTCTGATCTTGTGTTGGATGGGATACTTGATAATGGTGCATCTGGTCAATGTAGGTAGACACTGGTGAATCGGCTATATCAACACTCTTGGTGCACAGCTACTAGGAACATGTAGAGACAAAACTAGTTTGGAGGATTGAAGTATTCATCGAACAAGGTTGGAACAAATATCCCATCATCCTTTTGGTGGTTTAACAAGGTTGTTGAGACTGAATTTTTGTATCAGTCCTAAACAGGATGTTGGCAGGAGTCATCTTGTAGCCCGGGTCCTGAACCAAACTCGTTCAGAAGCCATTGGATGTCAGTTCATTAAACCCACATGAAAGTTTCCATAAATTTCTCATGGATTTCTCCTGTTATAGATTCTGAAAGCTTTCTTTGCTGGCATGTATCCAACGAAAAATACCAATTACTCCCATTTGCATTAGTTTTACCTAAATCCACACTATCATATGTTTGATATCATAATGAAAACCAAGTAACATGAAAAATGATAAATCCGGCTTCTTGTCGTGCATCAGCTCATATGGAGTTTTGTTGTATCGAAAGACAATCAAAGACGCTGTTTGATATAAACGCTGGGTTTATTGAATTTGGGGCCCAGATAGAAACAGATAGCTTTTGAAAATATCAACAAGTGCGTGCAGATCTTCCATATGAGTCGGTTTTCGTCTTTCGACAATACGCCGTTTAGTTTGAGGAGTGCGAGCGAATAGAAGACTTGATTGAAGCTGCCGTCATTTTCATAAAAAAACACAAAGTTCTGATGACAAATTTCTGTTCCATTATCTGATCAAAACATTAACGACATTGGCATCAAACGAAACTTGAATATTTTTGATGCATTTGATGATAACGTAGAGCCATCATCCTTTGAACTTGAAATTTTATAACCCAAGTAAATCGAGAGTAATCGCAATAATTTACCAGATATACTTTTTCCCGTTAATGCTCTCCACACACATCAGGCCACAAAGATCCATAGCAAACGATATATTTCTCTGTTAGTGTCGCCTTAGCTTTGGGTTATAAAGGAGATTTCTTGCTTTTCCTATGCACATATGAACACAGATGACCTTTTCTGAAATTAAAGCTTTGGAAATACCTCTGCAAGACCGTCTTGGCTACTTGTTAAGAGTAATCAAATTGAGATGTGATAACTGACGGTGCCATAACCAGCTCTTAGTCTTTGAAGCTTTTGATAGAAGACAGATTAGAGAAGTCTTTAGCATGTCTCGGGAGCCTGAAAGTAGATCAAAACCTTCTAAATTCCAAATAAAGCAAGTGTTTTCCGAAATGCAACTTCAAGATCCGCGTCACAAAATTTTCCAATAGAAAACAAGTTATGTCTAAGCCCCTCAACATAATACACCCTTGAGATAAATACATTCCCCTGCTGATAGTCATCATACCCTATTATCTTGGCACTTGTTGATTTTCTGAATCGAACAGTTCCCATAAATTTACTGATGAAGTTCATGAGCTGAGAGCGGTTCCCAGTCATATGTTTTGGAAACATCTGGAGTCCAGATACTAGAGGACGATCTAGACAATCTGTCATTGACAAGAGAAGAAGAAGATTGAACATTTGTAGCATTGGATCTTGTTGTGTCCCAAAACTCTAGATCTACTGCCTTAGGTTATAAGGTTATTATTACCTTGGTAATCACAAGATAATAATGTGAGAAACTTTGTTGACGTGTTTCATACCAAAGGCTATGCGAATCTAACCTTTAATGTTTAAAAGAATAACAATGGTAACAAAATAAAACAATGACTAACCAACAAGCCTTATATTAATGATTGAATAATACGAGTACTCAAAAGTTACCTAGGGTTTTACAAAACCTAAAGCATGAGAAAGTCGAAAAGATCTATGTAAGTCATTATCTCTTTTCTAAACATGAACTTATAAACGTACCATTTATAGACCTAAAGGACAGTACATGATAAACCAAACTAGATCTCACTAAATCACAGTGAAAATCAAGTCACAATCTATATATAGAACAAATAAACGCATATTTGACTAATGGGTAGATCTTATCTTCATGCTGCAGTGGAAAGTCCCTCAGCAGTGGAAACCTTGCATGGGAAAATAGACTACATGGGAAGGTTTCTTTTCTAACAGTGGGAACCATCACTAACAGTGGGAATCCCTTACATTTTATTTCCCTCAACAATCCTCAGCCCTAAACTTGATACTTCACCTTCAAATCTAAGTTTCTAAAAAAAATGATTCCTAAGAGAGGATGCTATAGATAGTCAAGACTTATAAAAAAATACCTAATCAAACCCCTTATTCATTTCTGAGCTTCCTCTAATTAGGTTGATCATCTGAATCACATCTTCATTAAATTCACTTACTTCACACTTGTGATCAAGCATCTTCTTAAGTGTAGTCTTTTGAAAAGGATACTCAACATCATCAAGCATGTAGATAATCATTCCTTCCATTGACAAGCAGTGTATTTCTTTACAATGATTTGGTACATCTTCCACTCTAATTAGGAGCTTCAACAGCCATATGAAGATTAGCTGGCAACAGGTTTCAAACATGACTTTGTAAAAGCCAAAACATACATTTTTCCAGGTCACTCTTTGGGAGTTCTGTCTTGAACCTATCTTTGACTAGTTTCCATAGTGTCACCAAGTCATCTCTGTCAAAATCCTTAAGCATAGACTCAAAGTAAGGATATACCTTTGGTGCTTGTCCAACTCTGAATATCTGGTATACCTCCCTTAGCTTATCCTTGTAAATTTTTTCCAATACATATGGGTACCAGTGACAACTGAAGGAGTAATAATTTGTACTAAAGTCCTCTTCCCTAACTAGCACTGCCCATTGTTGAAGATTGATAATCTCATCCTGATTATCACTTTCTTGTTGTTCTTGAGCTGAAACATCACTTGTCTTCAACCTTTTTGCCTTGACTTTCTCCAATAGATCCTACCCTAGAGACTTTCACTTTCTTTCTTGGAATCCATAGGCACAAAAAATCTTGTATGATTCCCAAACTGGAAAATAGAACTTTTCTTCTAACTGAAATGATCAAAAGCCATTCCTTGAGGTCTTGTCCCTTCATCAGCCTTTGCTTCTTAAGACATATGTGAAAATTTTCTTCATTTAGATTTTGAATGCCAACCTTTGTTCTGAGCTTGGTATTTCTTGATGCTAAGCAAAATCTTCTGATAGTTATGAGTTTTGTGATAAACTCCAGTCTTCTCTTCAATGGTCAATCATATTTCAGCTCTAATTCTCAGTATTCTGCCATATGTTTGTTAATTATCACATTACTCCTGTCAAGCTCATTAATCATTTGTCTAAGATCTTCTTCAGCATGAATTCTGGCAATCTCTACATCTCTTTCAATCAGATTCTCTTTTATGCTTGATCTTCATGAACAAATTTCTCTTGTAATATCACTATCAATTGTAAACTCATTTGTTCTTGAACTTTAGCTTTAACAGGCTTCTCTGGTTTTGTCATAATTTCCTTCCCTTTCCTCTTGTCTTCCTTCCCAGCAGATGGTATACTAATAGGAATAGGAGATGTAGATCTGATGACTACCCCTCTTGAAGCTCTTGGTCTTCTTGTATAAGGTGTTATATCTCTGGCAGTAGTAAGAACTTCAGTAATAGGATCTTTCTCACTAGCAGTAACAATAATAGTGGAAACATTTGAACTAACAGGGGGAACTTAAGGACTAGCTAGGATACTCTCACCTCCAGCAGTGGTAAAAACTTCCTTCAAACCTCCACTAGCTAGGATATTTGCAGCTCCCATAGAACTCAAAACATTTGCTAGATCTCCTGTACTCTCACTTCCTTTGTCAGTACTCCTGCTACTATCTTTTTCAGCATCACCTTTAAACACATTAACCCTCCCTTAGATCAATTCTACCCTGTTTGGAGCATCCTCATGAAACACCTTCTCTGGCTTTTGAGTATCCTCCAAAGTCAGAATCCTGGGCCTTCAATTGCGTTGATTTCAAGATCTGACTTTGGATTTTTACAGCCATTTGAGTTTGTTAGCTTGCAAGTGGTACCAAATTTCCATCCATTCTTAAGCCTTTTGTTTTAGACTACCCTCAGCACACCAAGAGCAGTACCCTTGTAAATGATACATGGGGCAAATGGCAGAGGTCTTAGTATGTTTTTCCCTGTCCTTCCCTGCATCTAAGAAGCTAGAGGCATATGACAGCCTCTTCATATCTGCACCTCTTGTGGTAGGTGCATCTCCTCTGCACTAGGTGAAAGTGCTTTTAGAGACTGAGAAATCCGTTTAAACCCTTTGGTCATACTCCGAGGGTGTGGGAGTGTGAGAAAGAATATTTGTTGAGTGAGTAGAAAGCATGTGGAGCAGTTGAGCTTCAGAGAGTGGATTGTATTTTATGAGTGAGGATGGTTAGAGGTTGAATGAGGGGATAACAATCAGAGTAAGAGGTGTGTGATGGGGCTTAAGTTGATTTTCTGAGCCTTCACCCAGTATTAAAAAAAAAAAAAAAAATAAGAACACTCATGTATCCAACAAAGAACAGTCCTCCTCCCAGAAAAACAAGACTGTTGACTTTTACAAGTTAAAAACCTTTGATTGAAAGAGACAGGGTAAATGTCAAATGTTTTGATAGTACCAATTGACTCATTTTTCAAAGTTTTTATCCAATAAAACCTAGGTACATTAGAAATATACCTTACTGTTGACATCCCATCCTACCATCAAACATCATTAGGAAAAGTTGATAAGTTCTTTTTGTGGCAAGACATACAAGAGCAGTAGCAATAAACTAAACTAACTCATAAAAACTAGACTTTTAGGACTCAAACACTGCATAATAGTATGAATCAGAAACATCTACAGACATGAAAAATGACCTTTTTGAAAAGAAAAATCTTGATTTGGCAAAATAATTGTAACCCATCAGTGAAGGTTATTCAAAAAGTTCAATGTCATGTAAAGTAACAATCCCTTCCTCATCATTTAGTTTGATCTGCCTCCTAATTGATGATTCAGAGATCGTCTCTTTGCTTGCCATTGATTTAGCAAGAATATTTAGTTTCACCCAACCGCTGTTTCGATCCTAGCAGTAGACCAAAACTATCGGAATGTTGAAACAAATACAGTGGGACTAACCGTCAAGCATACTGATGTAAATAAGCTTGGATGGAAGTCCACTATTATCTAGACGGAAAACAGTGTAAGCTCTGTGTTCTCAAAATTGCCACCAAGTTGTGGTAATCCCAAAACAAGTTTAGTCATGAATGAGGGTTCTACGATAAGGATATTAGAGTGTTGGTACGTGTGGGCGCTTAAATTGAGATTATATAAGGCACTTAAAAAGGATATGATAGAGTTGAAACAATAGAATCGAGATTTTAAGGATGAGAAAATTCTTTAGAAGAATAGAACTATCCTTGAAACTCTAAGTATGTAATTATATAATAAGATAATTAGCCTAAAAAAAAATCTCAACGACTATTTAATTAATGCAACAACTTTTGAGCCCAACGTGCCAACAGCAATATGTTAGTGAAAAAAATCAAACATAGGAACTAAGTCCTAGCATGGGAACTTTGGTGGTCTAACAGTAGGAAATATTCCTAAGGGTATCAACATAACTTCAATAATCAAAAGTAAGTCTACCCTATCCATACATACATACTTGCAAATGCAAGAGAGACATGCATGAATTCATGAGTCCTTTGCTCGCTATTATGACCCCATAAGATAAGGATACACATATTACCACTGTAATCTATTAACCATTGAAAATTTTCCCTTAGCGTTAGGCACCACCCTACCATGTCCATTCTAGGTCAAATGTCTTGGCAGTACAAGTCCTTTCTCCAATAATTACACACCCAAATACCATAGCACACCTCATGCTCACTAAGAACGCTTAGAGAGACATAGGAGCAACTCTTGTGGACCAATTTGTGTATAACCCATGAATGAGGTCTCATACTATAGTGCCTCAAAAGTTAAAAAAACTTAAGCAAGTATTTTAACCTCCATTCACCAGTGGGGTCAGTCTAGGACTGACCATGAGTATTGTATGAATACCCTAATCTTAGAGGTTCCTTAACCCCAACCTAAGAGAAATTGATCTTACAGATATACAACTTATGATGTGATTCCACCCTTGACACCATTGATGATAGCATAAGGATCTTTTCATGACTTGCTCATTCTACACTTGTTAGTTGAAAACCAAGAAAAACACTAACAGTGGAAATGTAACCCAACAGTGGGAACATTTACACTGACAGTGGAAAACCTAACAGTGGAAAAATGACTAACAATTGCATTTTACTTTAGCAGTATAAACACTTATTGATCTTAATACAGAAAAATCCTATACAAAACTTACAAAAATCACGAGATAGCTATCTTAGGGGCAAGCATATCCAATACTTACAACTAACGTACTGAATCCTCCCCCACATCAAAGGATTTTGTTAAAAAGTCTACTAACATTATAATCTTATGAATATGATCCACATATATTATTTCGTTCAAAGCAGTCTCTTATAAAATGATGTCTTATCTCAATATGTTTTGTTCTAGAGTGAAAGACAGGATTTTTAACTATACAAATTGCACTGTTATTATCAATATATATCTTAGTGTTCATGAAATTGTACCCATAGTCTAGAAGCTGATTTTGTATCCAAAGAACTTGCCCACATCCACTTGCAGCTGCAACATACTCTGCCTCAGTTGTGAAAGTGGCCACAATGGTCTGCTTCTTACATTGCCAAGAGATTAACCTTCTTCCTAAAAACTAACATCCTCCTATGGTGGACTTCCTATCTTGACTAGCACCACCATAATCACTGTTTGAATATGCCACCAAGTCAAAGGGAGACTCTTTAGGATACCAAAGTCCTAACTTAGAATGTCCTTTTAGGTACCTAAAGATTCTCTTAACTGCATGAAGATGGCATTCTTTGGGTGTCACTTGATGTCTAGCACATGCACATATAGCAAACATAATATCTGGTCTTGATGCTGTGAGATACATTAAAGATCCAATCATGGATCTATACAAATGAAGATCTACATCTTTACCAGTTCTATCTTTTCCCCAAGGATTCTCTCTATCCATGGGAGTGTTTGCTGACCTGAGGTCTGAGAACCTAAACTTTTTTAGAATATCACCAACATACTTATCTTGAGAGAGGAATATGCCATCTTTCTTTTGTAGCACTTGCAGACCTAGGAAGAGAAACTGAGTTTCCACGCCATAGCACTCATTTTAATTTGACAATGCATAGAGCCTCAATTCTCTGTCACAACTTTGGATTGGAATACCCAAATATAAAGTCATCCACATTACACTTGTACAGCAAAACTCTCCTTTGTGCTTCCTATAAACAAAAGTCGATCTATAGTCCTCATTGAAAAGCCATTATCTAATAAATACTAGACATAAGAACCATACAAGGCGCCTAGGTGCTTTGTGAAGTCCGATACATAGCCTGACCACCTTATAGACTTTGGTGTGGAAACAGAGGATCTAGAAACCAGGAGGCTGGCATCACATACACTTCTTCACATAGTTGCCAAATAAAAAATGCACTTTAAACATCCATTTTGATATAATTATAAAACCCATATACGGGAGCAAGGACTAAAACAATAATCAAAGAGCCTCAATCCCTCGCAACAGTGCAAAGACTTCTTTTATAATCAAATACCTCTCTTCCTGAGTAAGTCCTTGAAGCCACCAGTCAGGCCTTGTTCTAATGACTATTCCCCCTTTCATTTCATCTTTTGTTTTTAAGAACCCATTTGTCCCCATAGATCTCACCCCGTTTTTGGAACAGTCAACCAAAACCTAAACATTCTGAATCTTGAAACAGTAAAGACTCCGCTGCATAGACGTCTACCCCACTTGAATCTTGAGAGCTTCAGAGAGTTTTTCTGGGTTCCTTCTTGAGATAGAAAAGGCTGAAAAAAGTACATAAACTGTAGGAGATCAGGATCAGTCTTTTGATGAATTATGGCTAGAAAGATTTGTTCATCAACATTCTTAGACTTATGTCTGGTTAAAACTGGAGTATCAACAGGACCAATTATCTAATTTTTTGGATGATCTTTATGGGTCCTGAGAGTGGGGGTTGGACTAACTTGAATTGTAGTCTCCATATTGCTTAGATCAGCTTCCACTTCATTCAGTCTAGTTGCATGAGTTGAATCTCCAAAGAAATCTTCCACTCTGTTCTCAGATGAAACAACATTGGATATAGATGGTGGCTGTGAGTATCTCAATCCTCCCCTAGATTTGGTAATAGTTGGAACATGTGTACTAACAGTGGGAACAACAGTTTCCACTGTTAGGGTTGAAGTGAGCTTAGATGACTCTTTTGAACTAGCAGTGGGAAAAGAGATTCCACTGCTTTCAGGAACTTCTTCATTCACTTCATGTTCAACCTATTCGGAAACATCTTTATCCGTATGAACCTCTTGTTGTTCCTTTTGAGGTGAATCAATAAGAATTCCACCACTTTTCTTTGCAGCATCATTTGTAGTTATCATTTGAGCCTCATGAAACCAATTTGGAAGAGCTATGAATCTTAAGATATCTTTATCCTTCTCAAGCTGCTTTACAATCTATCTTTTGTACCTGAAATGTTAGAAGAAGATGTTCCTGCACCAACAATGGTATATAATTCATAGACTTGATTAGGGATTCAATATCAAACAACCAGTTTGGACCACCTGCTTTATCAATGACTTTACTTTAAGAAATCGTTAAAATGACAAGTTTCCTCAATGTGTTTGGTTCTCATGTTAGACACCATGAAAGCTTTACTATTTAGTGAGTAATACCTACAAAGAAACCTTCATCTCCCTTAGCAATCAACTTGCCTAAGTGGTCCCAAGTATTAATAATCCTGACATGACACCCAATATCGTCTAAGAACACATGCGTAAGTACGACAGTCCCAGTAAGGTAAACTATAGCAGGGCTCTTCCCATTAAAAAAGTTCATAAGGTAGTCTATAATGAGTAGCTAGTTACAAACACTCTGTTTTGTGACATAGTAAGTATTGTAAACTGCTTCAGCCCAAAAGTAACGGGAATTAGGGCATCAGCCAACATGGTCCTTGCAGCTTCTATGAGAGTTCTATTTCTTCTTTCAGCACCCCATTCTGCTGAGGGGTTCTTGCATTACTAAACTCTCTCTTAATACCTTTCCTAGAACAGAAATCATCCATTTCTTTGTTCCTAAACTCACCCCCATTATCACATCTGATAATTTTAACCTTAAGGTCTTTTAGATTTTCTATTTCTGTTATGAAGTTTCTAAGGATCCTATATGTTTCATCCTTAGTTTTTAGAAAGAAAACCAAGTAAACCTAGAAAAAAATCTTCAGTGACAACTAAGGCAATGACCATATATTGGTACATACTACTAATAGAGGTAGGTCCAAACAAATCCATATGCAAGGTGTGAAGGGGCTTAGAAGTTGAATTCACTAACTTGGACTTACATGAAGCCTTATGTTGTTTTCCTTTCAAGCAATCAACACATGAATGGTCATTTTCAAATATTTTGGAGGGCAAACCTATAACTAGATTATTCCTAACCAATTTATTCATTGTTTTAAAGTTTAAATGACCTAATCTTCTATGCCATAACATGCTTTCATTTACAGAGGCCTTAGCAATCAAGCAAGTTAGATTTTTATAAGGGACAATGTCTTTTAAGTCAACAGCATACATATTCTGTTGTCTAGGTGTTCTAAGCAACACATGCCTATCATCCTCAAGCTTAAAATCTCTACCCAATACAATGCACTCAGAATCAGTGAATAGGACATAATTTTTGTTATCACAGATTTGAGATGCACTAAACAGGTTGTATTTAAGCTCTTTCACAAAATTAACATTTTCAAATTCAAGTTTACCAGTCTTTATTGTGCCTTTGCCAGTAATCTTTCCACCTCCATATCCAAATGACACATATCCTCCATCATAAGGCTCATAATCTGATAGATAAGATATGTTGCCAGTCATGTGCCTTGAGCAACCACTATCTCAAAATCCTTTATCATCAATATTATCCAGTGGTTTGCCCTACACAAATAAAGAGAGAATTAGTTCTCTTTGGGGACCCAAGCCAATAACTGACTTGAGTCTGCTTGTGTAATCAATTGTATTGATATTTCTTGAATTCTCTGGATACACCATTACATTGAACCTTCACCAGAGATTTGCTTAGGTTTCCAAATCCAACGAGCTGAGGCCTTAACAGCTTTTCCCTTGTTTCCCTTAGCAGCAGCAACTGTTGGCTTAGCAGTGGGAACTTTTAAGCCAACAGTGGGATTTTTTGTTCTAACAGTTGGAAAAACCAAAATTTAATTTTACTACTATAACAACTGCTTTTCTTTCCAAGACTTGTTTACAATTTAAATGTGCTGATTTAACAAAAGATTTCATTTTTGGTTGGATACATGATCTACCACTCTGTTCTTTGGCATCCAGACCCAACATGCTGATGCTTTAACAGCATTAAACCTATTCCTCTTGACAGCATTATATGCAGCCTTTGGCTTAGCAGCATTAACTGGTCTCATCCTAGTTTTCATTAAGACTGCTTTTGGAACAAAGTTTCTTTTTGGATTGGGGTGAGTTATTCTGGTTGAATAGTGATGATTCACCCTCTTTGAGTTGTTCCACACTGGTTTAACCTGTTTTTGATCATTAACATGTCTCTTGTGTTTACAGGTATACTGCAGGTGTTCAAAACTTCCACATACATAGCAGGCTTTCTTGATCATCATAAAGTCACTTCCTAGCTGTTGGGACTTTTGATTGTTCCAATTCCTTTGATTTCCCCTAGGCCTTTGTGACCTGTACATTTCTGCATACTTCACAGTTGGTTTCCTAGACTTTTCAGTATTATTAACTTTAGAGACACTAGGACAACCAGATTCTTTTACAAAGCTAATCATGGGTTTTGATAAAACATTACCAACTGATCCTCCTTGTTCAGAGAAAGAGGCACTATTACTTTTCCATATTGCCTTCTGCTCACTTCTTACATCATTTGTTACATCTACACTAGGTGTGGGCCTAGTATAGTCAGTGACAGTGTTATCAACAAATTCAGGTAAACATGTCTAAGACAAATCTGGCATGGGAAATGAATAGACTTGTGCAGGAGGGGGTAGGACAGCTCTATATTCCTCAAATCCCACACCCTTCTTGTCCTTACCTAATTTTTAACTTTCAAACATCTAATCTAAGTCTTTAGATGAGTTTACAAATTTTTCTAACTTAGAATCAATGCCATCTCTCTCTTTCTTGACTTCTTCAAGCTCATTTGTAAGATTCTCAATTTTAAAATCCTTAAGTTCTAAATCTCTTTTTAAGACTCTTATCTTTTCACAGAATTTAGATTCATTTATTTTAAACTTAACCAACCTAGCTTTAACCCGTGATAAGCCTCTTTTATAATTACACAAATCTGATTCACTATCAAAAAGTTCTTCTCTAAGCTTACTAGTTTTAGTAGTGAGGTTTTCTGTATTCTTCCTACAAGATTTAAAACAATATGAAACATCATATACCTCATTGTCTGAGCTTGAAGAACTTCTTGAAGATGTATATGCCATTAATTTAAATTTTATAGGATGCTCTTCTTCTTATTCAAAGCTTCTCAACAAGCTCTGATACCACTTGTTGAGTCCCAAAACTCTAGATCTAATGCCTTAGGTTATAAGGTTATTATTACCTTGGTAATCACAAGATAATAATGTAAGAAACTTTGTTGAAGTGTTTCACCAAAGGCTATGTGAAATCTAACCTTTAGTGATTAAGAAGATAACAATGAAATGAAATGAAAATAGTGAATAACCAAAAAGCTTTAATATTATTAAGAGAATAATACGAATACTCTGACAGTACTAGGGTTTACAAAACCTTAAAGCTATGAGAGTAGTATGTGAAAGATGTGTATATATGATGAAAATCTTACCATTTGGTCCTAATGGTACTTCGCTTTGAGCATTCAATACCGAGCATACCTTGTTACTTTGACTAAAGTCAAGAACACATAGAAACCCCTTGAAACCCTATCTGCTCTGGGACTTCTATATTACCTTTTTGACCAAGACCTTCATATATACATGCATTGCAGAAGAGAGATAAACCTACATACATTGCTGAATCTCTTAGCAAAAATTCATAATACTCCCTTTAGCTCACTATAAGCTACGGCAACAACCACCCCCTTTAACAAAATCCATACAAAATTTTCTACAACATACACACTATACACATAATCCTAAGTAGTTCAAAGGTTATTTCCAACGGCATTGGCTAAGCATTTATATGTATTAATCAAGTGAACGGATAGCTTAGGTTTTTATTTAGAAATTACGGGTTTTTTCTTAAGTGCTGGCTTGGATTCTAGGGCTAGCTAACAGGGCTTTAGCATTTGTTTATCATCATCATCACACATCCCTTAAGGTCTTCTAGAACTCTTTACATTCTTGTAAATTTTCATTAATATGCATATGTCATATCTATTTAGTTAAATCACCATTTAGGATTTTATCATGAAAATGGAGTTTATACTAGAAATGATCATTTTCTACACTTTTACATATGTTGTGGTATTACTTACATCATGTTAAAAAGGATGAGAAAAGAATGTACCATGTTAATTTGGTGTAAATATGATTAAGAATAAATTAGGGTTTATAATAGTTCTTAATATGTTTCAAGTGAAAGAAATACAAATGACATGTTAAGGTTAATTATGGACTTATATTGATGTTATATGATCATTAAAATGAAGTTATATCAAGATGGGAAGACTTGTACACACATGGTTTTTATGTAAAATAACTATATATAAAAACTAGTGATTTATGGTTTATTATAAAAGTTATAGTTTATTATGTAAAATAAAGAACTTGAAAGGTTGGACCAAAATAGGACCTTGATGGACCATGGACATAATAAACTTATGATATATGACATATATAAAATATAAGACACATATGGGACATTTGGTGAAATACAAAATAATAAATAAAGGAAACAAAGGTTGAAGACGGACTTATCAAAGTCATGTAAACATTCAGTCCAAATTCGTGTTTATGTATACTTGTAATATATTTTTATAAGATAATACATTTCACGACGATTCCGAAAAGGTAAGAAACTTGTCAAACGGATTAATAACGAGAAAGTTACGTTAAAAACGAGTTATACGCTAATTAAACGGATAAGTTGTTATTAAAATAATTTTTTATAATATATTATATTCAAACAGAAAGTGTTGTGATAATTTTTTAGAACAAATAATACATATTTTTGGGATTCCAAAATAAAAAATGATAGGAATCGTATTTTTTTCAATTAATAACGAAGCTACGAGTTATGAATTTCGAGAAGTTTCGACAATTAAATAATTTTTTATAACTATTTTTATAAAAGTTACTTATTCATGACAGTAAGTTATATTTTTGTAAACCTCATAAAATTATAGAACTTTCAAATTACGCGAACGTGCTCGAAGAATCGCTATAAAAAAACGGCGCTCTAACGAATTAAAATACGAAATTTACGGGTTGACGATACAAACAAATACGATTTAATATAAAACTCATGTTGATGTGAACAGTAAAAACGTTATGTTCATAGGGGATCAAAACTTTTAAAAATGTCAATATCGATAATACCCAGTTTAAAATACGAAGAGATGGGCCTAGAAACGCAAGAACCGGATTAGAAATGAAAGTTATGACGTTTTCACTTAAACATTTAGATGGTGATTAGCTATATTTAGACTTATGCATGTTAGGAGTACTTAATGTCATTAGTGCTTATAGACTTAATTTAATGAGGTTGCATTGATTCAATTCGCGTGGCGCGGTATTTTGTGATATAATTGCTCTAATTACATCACTCAAAGGTGAGTTCATAGCCCCACGTTTTAATGTTTTGTTTTATAAAATGTTTTGGGGGGTGATAAAAAATGCCAATGCTTTTATAATTGGATCACAATAGGTTAAGTTTCCTGTTT
This sequence comes from Tanacetum coccineum, assembly GCA_026074375.1. Taxonomy (NCBI): domain Eukaryota; kingdom Viridiplantae; phylum Streptophyta; class Magnoliopsida; order Asterales; family Asteraceae; genus Tanacetum; species Tanacetum coccineum. Next base: position 23,643 of record BQNB010039346.1, on the reverse strand, counting down.
ATGATTACGTGTTGCTACGTAGCGAAAACCCATATCTGAGACATTATATGAATGTCAATTGCGGGATTGTGGGCGCCGATCTGTTATTAATAGATCTATTGGTTTGACAACCCACATTCGGGTGATTAGCTAATCCATGGGACAAAACGAACGTTTCTATTACCATGTCGAATATAGGTGTTGCGGGTTAGATCATCCACGGGCAATGTAGGCATTAAGTTGTTAATCATACACGTTCATGCTTCAGTGTTCATGAGCTTAGAGCATCTGTAATTACATTTATTATGATGTCTGCATCTGTTGCATTTATGTTACTCACTTGGAAATCTTGTGGTTCTACCAATATTGATTTATCACACTATGATTTCTCAACATTTTTGTTGACGTTTAAAAGCAATGTTTTTCAGGGGATCAATAGACGAGGTTGCGATGGTATCATTTGGTGGTGTTGATTTGGATGTATGCTATTAAAGATTTTGGTCGCATTTCATTTTGTTATCTTTATGGGTGAAAATCATTGTATTTTGATCAAGGGGAACTAAGTTAAGCTTCGGGCTTTAGGTAACAATTACTTTGTTAAATCCAATGTATCGTTTTTGTTAAACGAATTTTTTGGTCGTTTATATATTATCTTGTGTTATTGATCTGAGAAGTAACACGCCCCGAACCTTTATTCCGATGCGACCCAATTTGGGGGTGTTACAGATTTACCAGTAACATCTTTCGAAAAAAAATGATTAACGAGGGACCGGGCATCGCACCAAGTGAATTGAATGAGTGAAAAAGTCGTTCTTAATGAACCACTGAAACAAAAAAGTGCTTTCGGGAGACACTTTGGTCATTTTAAGTATTTTGTCACATTTAATTATGTGTCTGCGAGTCGATTTCCCAGACATTTATACGGCTCGTATCGAACCTCTGGATACGGCGTATAGAGATATCAAGACGTTATCAGTTTTAAAACTAAATATTTAATTTCCAGTATTTAATTGTTTTTACAGGAACAATACGGCGTATCTTAGGTTTTGGGATCCGGACGTATGATCTCCTTGTTCATTGTGTGTTTTAATTGTTTTCTTGTACCCCATTGCGCGAGATAGAAATTTGCATCTTGTCTTCTAAACTTTTATCAGGACCTTGCTAAACTATGTTCATGGTATATTCTGAACAGGCCATGTTGTTGAACTCATCTGGGGCATACTGTGGGCCCTAGTCAACACACTTTTTGCTCAAGAACTCATCTTGGAGAATTATCACGAGCTAAACATCAGGGAGTTTTCCGTTCTAATTCTATTTTCCCTTATAATTTAATTATTTTATCTATACAACGAGGATGTTATATAATTTAAGTGGGGGGTGGAGAATTAGAACGTACTGGTCTTCTTTTTTAGATATAAACATGCTCACGGAGCATTAAAAAGTGCTATAAAAAATAGGCCAAATTAAAAAAAAATTTCAGCATGCTTTTGTAAAAAATCACTAGTTACAGTAAACTAGCGCACTATAAACCCTTTGATACATATTGTGAGAATTAAGAATATTCATTCCAAACTACTTACTAAAATTAACAAAATTATGAGTGTGCCAGTTGATGAAGGGGACTTTAGAACTTGCTGGTATATCACTCAGAAGACACGCTTAGGATTAGTACTATGGATTTAGATGGAGGAACATGTTCAATTGATAAATTTCTAGGATTAAACAAAATAGCCTACATGTCGTAAAATTAACTAACTACATTGGTTAGTTAAATCCCGTGTAACCCTTGATTACTCTCATTTTTAAAGTAAAATGCCCTAGAACACTGTTTAAGCCATTCTTTCTTTTTGCTACACATTATTATGTGTTTTCGTTACCTTGAACTTAGCCTACGTTTAGATTGTTGAGTGATCTGAGTGTTTTCATTTCTATATTTTGTGAGGAGCTTAGTTATAGACATGTGATTAGGACAAAACGATGTTTAAACGGAAAAATCCTCAACTTCGGTTGGGACACATTTTCATAAACTGAAACTTTTTCTAAAGTCTACTGAGGACTAGTAGATTCAAGTGGGGGGATATTATGATGACGATCAATTATGTCACTTGATTATTTATTTATCCATCTGTTTTGTCCACCGTTTATATAATTATTGATTATTTTGGTACTTAATTTCTTTAAGTTGATCGATACAGTAATTCAGGAGTGTTTTGTGAAGACAAGCTAAAAGGCGCATACTTTGGAGCTAAAACGAAGATATTTGAAGATTACTAATTTCTGCTCCTATAACGCCGTATCCAACAAAAGAGATACGGCGTATTCGCGCCAAATCTTCACAAGAAAACGCGTTTGACCAATTCCCAATACGGTGTATCCCCTCTGTCTACATACGCTGTATCCATGAAGATAACTATTCGAAGATACAGTAAATCAAGTAAATTGGGAATGATGTCACTGATGATATGGAAAGTTCGGCGCAACTCTAAGGGAATCCATCCCACTTCGCCGTATCTCGACCTTTGCCAGATTCAGGTTTTTTATAGCGTCTTTTTTAGACACTTTTAAAATGAAGATAAAAAACGAGTTTTCAGTCTGCAATATCATATTCTTTATACCATACTCATTAAAGACAAATTTTAGAAGGGAAGATCAGCCATTAAGATCAAGCATTGATCACGAATCCATAGAAGACATCATGTAATTTTTACTCTCTTAATTGTTTCATTTTCAATTGTTTGATTACGCTTGTATAATTCCATGGTTGTGGGGCTAATACTCAGGTATCTAGCCATCATTATGAAAGTTACAATGTATGGTTTGTTTTTAAACTCGATTTCTTAATTATCGTTGAGTGTTGTAATTATGTTTATCAACCTCATACTTTGTTTATGTGTTTAAATATCGGACCTATCATTCAACTGGATCTAGTGATACGGACCAAGTAATCTAGATACCTGGATAGCTCTCCATATCTTTCATATTACAGGACCAATAGGATCACAAATAACATTCTGTCTTTGTCTTTAAATTATGAGCTTAGTTTGACCGGTAGGTGACCTATTTTTTGTTTCAAGCAATCATGTATATAATCAACTGATAAGATTTGAATTAGTGGACTACGTAGTATTATTAAAACACTGTCAATAACAATAAGTGGCTAACGTACCATGGGCTAGGGTTTTAAAAGGTATCACCACTGCTGTGATTCCCTAAGAGAGATAATTATTAAACTAAAGGGATGCGTTCATGCGGATCGTTAGATTGTGACAGAATAATCGGGTCTAGGTTTAGGATGATTTCCTGCGCTTATAGTATTTAAGAATGATATGCCGCTTTTGAAGATAGGTAAATCATTGCACTAAAACAAACAAACCAACATTGAAATGGATTTAAGTTTATCTAAATACGTTTTCTTATCATTCTTGGCTTTGTAGGCTTTTCTATCTTCTAATTTTCTTCTTTTGTGTTTATTGTCTATTGATTTGATATTTGTTTCCACCAAACATATGCTAATCTCTCAGGCTGAAAACCCTCTATATCAATAGACACGCACATTATCGCATAGTTTATACTAGTAATAGACTAATAAAATATGAATAGATATCGGATTAATGTTTCACTCTTAGGGTTTTGAACCCTACCTTACCACGAATCTCCATCTTGCTCTGGGTACACTGCCGTTAAAGTGTTGTTTTAGGTTTGTCGGCTAAATATAAATGTAAAACGTGATAATCAAATAATTGACCCTACACGACAGCACATCATTGTCGCAGTACGGATGAATCTTATTGAATTTAAACCCGTAGTCTGTTAGTTGTGATCTCATCCTTAGGATTTGAGCACAACACCCAGATAATGCAATATATTTTAGCCTCTACACTCAAAATTACAGTGCTCTTTTGCTTCTTGGAAGATCAACTAACAAGTTTATCACCTAAAAATTGAGCCCTTCATGATGTACTGCGTCTAGTGTCCTAACACCCTGCATGATCTGCGTCTTAATATGCTGTTAGAGACCTATCGATATCCTTCGAGTACTAGAGACCCATGTTAATGGTTCCCTTTAGGTATCGAAAGATTCGCTTAACCGCATTTAAGTGCTTTTCGGTAGGCTTTGCCTGATACCGGGCACATAAGCAGACTGCATAAATAAGGTCGGGTCTATTGGATTGTCAGAAAGATACTTGAGGGATCAATCATTCCACTGTATAGGAGTAGCCATTCAACAGGTTGTCCCTGTAATCTTTCATTAGTTTATTCTTTTCACTCATAGGGTTATGTTCTACAGAATCACTAGTTAGCAAACCATATTTTTTAATAATTTCATAAGCATATTTTGATTGGTTTAGGAAGATACCTCTAGGTCTTTGAGAAATTTGCAATCCTAAAAAGAATGACATCTGCCCCCATCATCGACATCTTGAACTTAGTGGTCATCTGATTAGCAAACTCATTACATAAAGCAGTATTAGTTGATGCACATATTATATCGTCAACATAAATTTGTACCCCTAATAAGTCGTTTCCTACTTTCCGTGTGAAGAGTGTTGGATCAACTGCACCTTTAGAGAAATATTGTGAAATGAGGAAACTTGACAGCATGTCGTACCATGCACGTGGTGTTTGTTTGAGACAGAGTAAAGGCCTTTTTTGAGCTTGTTTCACATGCGATGGGGTATTTCCTGATCAACAAATTCTTTGGTGAAACATCAGACCTTTCCTTGAGCTGCCATTTAAGAAAGCCGTTTTTGACGTCCCATTTTTGAAGATCATCTATTCTCTGTTGGCTGCTGAATTGCTACGAAGATACGGATGGCCTCAATTCTTGCAACCGGTGCAAATGATTCCTCAAAATCGATTCCCTCCTCTTGCCTAAACCCCTGAGCAACTAATCTAGCCTTATTCTTTAGTACCCTACCAAATTCGTCTGTCTTGACCTTATAAATCCATTTAAGTTTGATCAACATGACTTTATCTAGACACGGCACCAATTCCCAAACTTGTAGTCTTTCAAATTCATGAATTTCTTCTTACATTGCATCGATCCATGAGGGTTCGATCATTCCTTGTTTGAAGTTCTTTGGTTCTATAGAAGTTAGGAAGGCATCAAAGTAACACCACATGAGCGAGAAGGATCACCGATCATATTTTCTATTGGATGATCCTTAGTCTATTTACCAATAAATTCAAATGGAGTGTGGGATGGTCTCACATTAGATGACGATCCTTGAGAAGTCGAGTCTTTATGAAGAAATTCGTGAAGAGGATCATCATGAAATAGTGGTGTTTTTGGTGATTCTTCAACACCTTGAGAAATAATTGGAGAATGTTCTTGTGTTGATGGGATACTTGATGATGGTGCATCTTGGTCAATGGACGTAGACACAGGTGAATCGGCTATTTCAACAGCTCTTGGTGCAGCAGCTACTGGAACTGGAGAGACAGCAATAGTTGGAGGATTAAAACGTTATTCATCGAATACAAGTGTTTGGAACAAAACTATCCCAATCATCTCTATTTGGTGGATTACAAGGTTGTTGAGGAATAATGTTTGGTACGAGTCCTGAACAGGATGTTGCAGGAGTCATTACTTGAAGCCCGGGGTCCTGAACCGAATTGTTCAGAAGCCCTATCACTGTCACTCATCAAACGTTCACATGAATAATTTCCATATTTTTCAGGGGTTTCTCCTGTTTAGATTCCTGAATTCTTTCTTTGCTGGTGCGTAACAACAAGAAATACAATATCAGGCCTTTGCATTTTAGTTTTTCCCAAATCCTCACTGTATTGGTTGGATAAAAATAGTGAACTATAACAACATGAACATAACAATAAATATGGTGTTTTGTTGTACGGTGACTCGAATTCTATAGAACGGTTTTGGTATATAAAGCTGTGTTGTTGCTTCGACCCATAGAAACAGAGGAGATTTTAAAAATATCAACATAGTGCGGGCAGCTTCCATAAGAGTTCGGTTTCGTCTTTCGACAACGTTGTTCTATTGAGGAGTGCGAGCAACAGAATTTTGATGCGAAATGCCGACATTTTCATACAAATCAGTGAAGAGTCTGATTGACGGATGTCCATTATCTTTTCTAACATTACGGACAGTGTCATGCCAACGATACTTGACTATTTTTTATTGCCTTGATGATGTTTCAGGAGCTCCAGCCTCTTTATCTCAGATATTTAACCATGTATTATCGAATTGTATAATGTCAAAAATTACCAATGCTTAACTTTTTCCCGTTACTGTCTTCCCAGCATCTGGGACCTCAAATATCATATGCAAAAACGATATGTTCTCTAGGTTAGTGTCTAGCTTAGGGGTTGAGAGAGGATTTCTTGCTTTTTCCTAATGTACATGCTAAACACAGATGATCTTTCTAAAATTTAAGCTTTGGAATACCTCGTGCAAGAGCGTCTTTGGCTAGCTTGTTAAGAGTACCAAAGTTGAGATACGATAAATGACGGTGCCATAACCAGCTCTTAGTCTTTGAAGCTTTTGATAGAAGACGAGATCGGAACAGTCGTTGCATGTCACTCATGAGATATTGTTTACAAATTGTAATTCGGGGGAGCCTGAAAAAATAGAATCAACACCTTCTAAATTCTAAATAAAGCAAGTGTTTTTCATAATTGCAACTTCAGATCGCTCGGTCATAATGTGTCATAGGAAAACAAAGTTATGTTCTAAGCCCCTCAACATATATACACCATTGATGATAATTTACATTCCCTGCTGATAGTCACCATACCCCATTATCTTTGCAACTTGGTCATTTCCAGATCAAACAATTTCCAGAAAATTTATAACAAAGTTAATGAACTCAGAGGGGTTCCCTGTTATATGTTTTGAACATTCGAAGTCTAGATACCAAAGGACGATCTGGCAACCTGTCATTGACAAGAGAAGAAGAAGATGGAACATCTGTAGCATTGGATCCCTACAAATGAGTGGGTTCTGAGTTGTTAGCAATTCTAGATTCTACAATCTTAGCTTTTTTACTCGAAAATACCTTTTATTTTATTTGTTTGGGTGGTGATTCGTTCTTTGTATCTCTCAAGCTCAGCGGTTAATGATTCATTTACCATTTTATTTGTCTGATTTTCCTTATCTAAATGAGTTACGTGATCAGTCATTTGTTCAACCAAGGATAACACCAATAAATCATTAGGTGCAGAAGGATTAGTAACCTGAATAACCGCATCTTGTGACTCTTGCAGATATTGAGATTACGGAATGATATTACTACCACTATGCATCTCATTACCATCAAAATCATCAACATGTGTTTGTTTAGAATATTGCATCTCTTGCACATCCTGATTAATCATTTCATTCGGATAAGAATCAGAATATGGTACCTCAGAGAGAACTTCAGGATCACAGCTTGAAAGATTTGCCTTCAGAACCGCTTTAGCCGAAGATAAGTCATCATAATCCGAGTCGTATGCATCCAAGTCGTCAGTCTAGAAACCTAAATTCTGAGGGATTGTCTGTTGAGCAACTGGAGCTTTTGATATTCCAGGGTCTTCTAAAAATGCAAGTTGCTCTTCATCTAATATTTGACCCGCCACCTGAGCTTCGACTAACATCAATTTCTCCTTAAACCATGCAGCATTCATTGGCCTTTTTGGCTGAGTACACTGTCTTGCCATATGTCCTCCTCCTTGACAGTTATAACACTTCACAACTCTTAGTTGACCAGCTGCAACATTTCCCTTTGAAGTAGTAGCAATTCCTTTGTTTCCTGTACCAGCATACCTCTAATTTTGTCTTCCTTGAACTTGTTGAACGGTGACTCTACCATCTTGAATGGTTGCTTGATTTCTAGGATTAGACGATGTTCTGAGTTGATTGTTTGATGGTGGAAACCTTGATGCAACAGCAGATAGAAATGCCATCGCTTTGTTAATGCATTCAATCGGATCTTCTCCTTGCTGAAACACAGGGACAGCGAAACTAGAGTCCAATTGGGGAAATTCAGCTTGAGATTGTTGTGTCATTGTAGGAGATATGAATGGGGGAGTGGAAACTGGATGTTGTTGTGGATTGACTGGAGTATGATGGTGTTGATGATGAATAGGTGCTGCATAAACTAGTGTAAATTGTTGAGGGGGTGGATACATTAAAGAGCCTGAATGTTGTGGTGACTGAGATGGAGAGTTGGCTACGAATGTAAGAGGATCCGGATATCTTTCACGCGTGATACGTACTTCATCAGCATGTTGTTCATGTTGACTAAGGTATCCATACAACTGATCATAGTTGGTGGTATGCAAACTCTTAGCTAACTTCACATTAGTCACAAACTTGCTCCATTCTGATAGAAGAGCATTCAAAAACTTGGTATTGAATTGAGCTTGTTGCATTGTCATCCCAATAGTATGCATGTCATTGATTAGCTGAGAGAATCTCCAGTAGTACTCATATAGTGTTTCACCTTGAACATAAGCAAACTTATCAAACAAGTTATACAATCTGCATTCACGTTCTTGGTAAGATAATTCAGTGCCTTTCATTAGCATCTTGACTCTATCCCAAATATCCTTAGCCGCCTCTTGATGGTTAACAAGTGCATACACATCGGGTGGAAGACCATGAAGAATGATATTTGTTGCTTTAACATCACATTCTTCTTGAAGTTGTTGTGCTTCAGTGAGTTTAGAGTATTTCTTAGGTCTAGTTTGCCCATTTTCTTCAACAGTCGGATAAACCAATGGACCATTATCGATTGAATCAAGCATCATCCTACCAAGTTTCTTCCCTTTGATGAATAGATGTATACGACTTTCCCATGAATCATACATTGATTTTCAAGCATTGGAGGACGGTTCTCAGCTCCAACAACAATGACGTGTTCTGCTAAAGTAGTCATCTTGAATTAATTGAAAAGTGAAATGATTAACGAGTGATCGAACAGTGATAAAGGAGGATTGTGTTAAGAGTTATTGTTTGTGAATAAGATTGATATTCCACGGGATTTTACAAATCTTCACTAAAATCAAGAAATCTAAGTATTTCATGGGATTTTACAAAGTAAGACAAACCGTAGAAAATAAAATCTTTTTGTGACTGATGTAATATTTCGCTTGAATATGACAAATGTAATGTTTCGCCTGTAATGTTTCGCTTGCAATGTTTCGCTTGAATTATGACTATGTAATGTTTTGCTTGAAAGAAGAAAATTTTACAAAGTTTCGTCTTACACAACTACATATTTCGCTTGAACTAACAACCTGTCATAAATCTCTTGCTAACATATTTCGCTTGCCAATGTATTTCGCTTGACTTAAGAAAAATTAAGTAGAGTTTTGTTTCCTAGAAATGACATATGTCGCTTGAACTCAACCTGTCATATTTCGCTTACTGCATATTTCGCTTACTGTTATCTTCATACATGTTTCGCTATCTTCAATACATATTTCGCTAGCTTCAAATAAAAAACGTATTTTTACACAAAAAATCACCAAAAACTCATCATTTTTTACGTTTTACCTTGATTTTTCTTGCACAACTAGTTATCTTAGACCTATATCTTGCTTAAAAACACAAACTTTAACACTTTTAAACACAAAAATCCGGGTTTGATTTTTAAAGCACACGAAAACCAAAAATAACTATAACTAATGATCTAAACAAGATATAAATGCACACAAGCTCACGATATCACCCCATGGCGACTGATACCAATTGTAGATGTATCAAATCATTTAACAATAGACAAGATAGAAAGTTTAGAGAGAGAAAGTGGGTTGTATCACTTAAAGAGAGAAAGAAAAGGAAAATGTAGTATGATGTGAATAACCAAATGAACAACTACCCTTCTCCAAGGCACGGAGAGGGGTATTTATACCTCACTATGGCCGGTCACATAAGGATGACTTATGTTGACCCGGTTAGCTTGGTAAGTTTGCAAATATTATGCTACGAGCTATACTATTACACTTTTGGAAGTGACCGAGCATTTTCTCGATTCCTAACAGATTCTTTGAACGATGGACAAATGTATAGGTGAAGAGGGATTTGATTTTTTTTTTAACAGAAGAGGGATTTGATTAAACATGCTCTATTACACATATTTTTAAAAAAATAAGTGTGTTGTTTGTGTTTCCATGATTCAAATTTGGAAATATAAAGACCATCATTTCTCTTTTCATATTAGGTGCTGAGAATCTGGAATACTATCCTTTCTGTACACTCATGTTTCCTTATTCAATCGCTTCTAGCGTGGCGATATTATATTCGAGATATAATGGGAACTAGATATAGCCGTGTATCATGTTAGAATGTGACTTAAATTTTACGGTTTGTTTTATAAATTTTGTTATGCATAGATATTTGTTTTTTTGTATGTTTCTTAATTTGAGACGGTTCATAATTTAGTTGTTTTTAGTTTATTTACTGATTATAAATAATGGCTCATGACATTAGTTTTTTTTACCTTTAAATTAGAATTTTGTATTTGTAACCTTTTAATCTGGTTTTGTATTTGATTTGATAGTTTGGAATAAAGCTTCTGGTTGATTTTGGTATTTGTTTCGCAAGTAGTATCCGAGCTAGTTTCATTTAGCCATTTGAAAAAAGAAGATGAAAAAAGGTTGTTTTTTTACTTTGATGATTTCGGGATTTGATTGTATGATTGTTAGCCATAATCAGTTTTTGTTTCGTTAGATTTTGTTCGATATTTTGTTTGTTTTTGTTTCGTTAGATTTAGTTCGATATTTTGTTTCTTGGTTATTAAACTTTACTAGTTTTAATACATGTGCATGCACGAGGTTTATACATTATATTTAAATTAAGTGTTAATTTTGCAAGTGTTGTTAATTTTTTTTGTATTTTCACATTGAAGATCATGTTTACCATTATTTCAGTAATTGTGAATACGAGTTTATCTTAATTAAACAATTGTAACAGTTATAATAAATGTTTCCTACCATATTTTTTTTGAACGGCAACTTTTATTAACAAACCACTAGCAAGGAGCTAGAGAAAGTTACATAGAAATCAAATAAGGGTGTTGAAGCCAACTATCCCAACTGAAAGAGCTATTACTTCTAGCAAGACACCATGTAAAAGAACGAGTGACAATATCGTCAAAAATAACATCTTTCCGAGGAGATTGATCCGCAAAAAGTAAAGTATTTCTGAAATTCCATAGACTCCACCATGTGACATAAAATACACCTTCCAGCAGCCCTTTAATTTTAGAACCCAGCCGAATAGACTTGAACCAAGAGAGCCATTCCGAATACGAGCCAAGAGGAGTCCATACCAAGTCCCACCAGCGACATACCAGCCGAGTAACATCAATAGCCAGAGCACAATTAAAAAACAGGTGCGAAGTATCTTCAGGCGCATCATTACAAATCGGACATAACAAAGAAGGAACCTGAACATCTCTTCTAAACAAATTCATACGAGTAGGGAGGCGATCAATACAAACCTTCCACGCAAACACGTTAATTTTGATCGGAATGGTCTTAACCCAACGCGTAGCAGTAATGTCTTTTGGAAGAAAAAACTCATCCAACAAGCACCGAACATCCTTAACTCGAAAAATTCCATCACCATTCAAATCCCAAACCCATCTATCATCCGAGTTAGACAGAATAGTCGGCTCAATAAGGAGCTGAAGCTGGGCGAGTTGGTGGGCTTCAATCCCACCTCTAGCAGATCGCCGAAAAGAGGTAGTAACAGAACCTTGCAATTTATCGGCCACAGAACACTCCTTGTTAACTTCCAATGCATAGACACGCGGAAACAAATGACGGAGATGCGTATCATCAACCTATTTATCACTCCAGAATCGCGTTCGAAGACCGTTACCCACATGAATTCTGCAGTGAGAAAACAAATCAACACCATGAGACTTAAGAGTTTGCATCTCTCGGATAATAGAATTCCAATTCGAAGAGTAACAAGAGGACTGCTGCAGAATTTGAGAGCCATGAATGGATGTAATAACACGAAACCAAAGAGAGTTATCTTGAGAGATGAACCTCCAAACCCACTTGAAAAGCAAAGCCCTATTTAATGCGTAATAACTTGACACACCTAGACCTCCATTCTTTTTAGCCGCAAACACCTTGGACCATTTCACCCATGAAATCTTCTTTTCGGCTCCATGAATACCATTAAAAAAATTTCGACGAATAGATTCCATCAAATTTAACACGAACTTAGGAACCTTGTATAAAGACATGGTATATATTGAAGTGGAGCCTAAAACCGATTTAAGTAAAGTGAGCCAACCTCCAATTGAAAGAGCATTAAGCTTCCACCTCGATAATCGAGATTTAAGCTTACCAATCTTCTCGTCCCAAGGTTTAATCAATGACATGTTGCCTCCTACCACAACCCCTAAGTACTTAAAAGGAGTCCTCATAACAGAACAACCAAGGGCCATGGCCGCTTCAATTATAAGCGCGTGAGGAACACCCACACCTAAGAGATGACTTTTTTTAGATTAATCTTCAACTCGGATGCTAGGAAAAAACAGTGAAGGATTCGCATAATATGCGTAAGATTATTATCCGACCACTCATCAATGAAAACCACATCATCCGCATAAAATAAGTGAGAGATCATAAGTGAGGAATCGATCCTAATACCCCTGAACATACCTGCATCAACAACTCTCGAAAATGACAAGTGGAGAGATTCCATAACTAGGATAAAAAGGTAGGGAGTCAATGGGCCTCCTTGTTTCAGCCCACAATGGAACTGGAATTCGAATGTCGGACTACCATTAATTAAAATAGAAGCCATACCCGAAAACAAACTGCCAGAAATCCAAGAATGTCATTTAGACCCAAAACCAAAAGAGTTGAGAACATCATCCAGATAATCCTACCTTATGGAGTCATAAGCTTTTGCAAAATCGACTTTAAACACCATGGCCTGCTGCTTTTTGTATTTACACCAAGATAGTAACTCATTGATGTTAAAGGACCATCAAGGATTTATCTATTCGGAAGAAACGCGGTTTGAACATCTGAAATAAGATCGGAAATAACCGATGATAGACGGTTAGCAAGCACTTTGGTAACCACCTTGTAAAGACTCCCGATCAAGCTAATTGGACGATAGTCATTTACAAACTTAGGGTCTTGGATTTTCGGGATTAAAGCTACAAACGAAGAATTACATCCCTTAGAGAACGAGCTATGATCAAAAAACCATTCAACAGCAACACATACGTCTGCTCCAATAACATTCCAAAATTTACGGAAGAATTCAAATGTAAATCCATCGGGACCAGGAGATTTGTTTTCACCATAACCCCATACCGCGTTACGAATTTCGTCTTGAGTAATTGAGTTCTCCAAATCAGCAGCCTGTTCATTGTTTAAGCGATAAGGGAACTGAAAGTTAAGCCTACTTCGATATGCGACCGGAGCTTGGAACCTCATAGCAAAATGTAAGCAAAACTCTTCTTTAACACGATTAGGATCATCCACCCATTCACCGTCTACCATAATACCTTTAATAGATAAGTTAGCACATCTTCTATTAATAATACCATGGAAGAACTTTGAGTTTTCATCTCCCTCTATAGCCTACTAAATCTTGGCTTTTTGCATACAATCACGAGCTTCAGAAGATTTAATATCTTGCATTTGTTTCATCAAGTCCTTACGAGACAGAAGAAGCTCATCATTTACTCCATCTTGATCAAAATTTTATCAATAATGCACAGCTTAGATTTAATCTCGTTAACACATCCCGATTGCTTCCGCTTATGATCTACAACCCATGTCCGAATCTCCTTTTTCAAAATCTAAAGTTTCTTTTTTAATCGAATCATCCCATTTCTATCATCTAAAACAATAGAATTCCAAGTGTGCGTAACCATTTGATCGAACCCATGTAAACCTAGCCAAGAGTGATAGAACCGGAATAGAGTAGCTCCATAATCAGTGATCACATCCCTAAGCAAGATTGGTCGATGGTCCGATAAATGCCTGTCAAGACATATAGCCGAGATATGAGTAAATGAGGAAACTAAACCTTCAGTCACAAGGAATCGATCCAATTTGCTCATTTTAGCACCCGACGGATGAGACCAAGTAAAGGAGTATCCTTCTAATTGCACGTCAACTAACCCCGAACTAAAGATAAAATTATTAAACTCGTTTGCTCCTTGGGTATTAAAAGTCAAACCCATACGTTCTTCCATATACATAACTTTGTTAAAATCCCCCATAACAATACAATCACCATCCCAGCGAGTAATGAGAGAAGTAATGTAACACCAAATAGAACGTTTTTCAGTGATAGCTTGAGGGGCGTAAATCGAAATCAATAATATCTTGGTCTTAGTAGGTTTCCAAATTCCATATAGGGCGACAAAGTTATCCGAGATGATATGCTGATCTTTATGGAAAATATTAGGGTCCCACGCACAAAGAATGCCACCAGAATTACCTAAAGCTTCACTAAAGAGATATTCAAAACAGTAATTACCCCATAGAGTTTTAACATCCATAACAAAAATACTCTCCATCTTAGTTTCTTGAAGCGTTAAGAAACTCACCTTATACTTTATATTTAACTCCCTGGCCCAATCTTTCTTAGCCTTGGATCCTAGGCCTTGAATATTTAAGGATAAACAATTCATTAGAAACCGTCGAGCACTCCTTGCGAACCAATAATTTTCCCAATATCCTTTATACATCCTTCTATGGAGAACCCCATGGTGTGACCGAATTTAATCATATCATCTAGAATCTCCAAGATAGAGCCACCTTTTTCACTTTTGTTCCGTTGACACATGTATCAGCAGAGAGATGCTCATCAACAGACTGTGCATCCTCCACAACACGTGAACAGAAATCATCCGACCTACTATGAGGCTTAGCCGAATCTGTACCATTCACCTCCTGTTCTTCATTAGTTTTATTATCTTTCTCAGGCATGAAACCAGGAGGAAAAGGAATACTCGTATCAACACCAGATTTAACCACACCTTCATCTCGCTTCTTAAGTAAACTGTAAATATTGAACGGATCATAGGACGCCTCCTTATCATTCTCTGGTTGGGCCTAACCATTATCATTAACAAGATTGTCTTCAGCTTCTCCAAAGTAGGTTTCAGAAACACCTTCAACGTCACTCCCGTCATCCAAATTTACTTGCTTACTGCCCTCTTCATTATTCTCTTCGCCCCCCTTAATGGACTCATCATCCGTACAGTACACAACTTCTTTAACCTCATTGAATATCGGAGACCATACGAACAATTCTTTGGCTCTAACCACAAATATTTTCCGATGAACAATGATCTTGAACTTTTCAAGAATATTATCCTCCTGTTTCGTCTTGATACAAATACGTTTACGAGCAAACATATCATCCTTACACTCTTCAAGCTCCATAACCTCACCCCATTTAGAACCAATCTTATGAAAAGTTAAATGCGACCAAGCGTGTATTGGAACACCCTCTATGTCAACCCATACAATCCGTTCCCTCAACACAAAGTCTGATTGGGCGTTACACAAGCGTAGGAACCACGATGCAACACCCACGTGTTGCATGAACTTCATCTTAGTTTTAAGCGATTCCAATTCAATCATTACCCACAATCCTCCTAGATAAGCCAGTTTCACATTGGGGAAACCCTCATTCGACAAAAAGACATGCAAATTATTAATAGAAGAGAACTGTTTAACTTCACCCAAAGCTCTCGCGGCACCACACAAGAGTCATCAAGTACCATAGCAGGCGAAGGGGATGTATGCAAAGGAATATTTGTGGTACCTTTCAAAGCCGATGCGAAAGAAGGGGCACCAGAATTAGCGGGGCTGATAGGATGGATTGGCCGTGAAGATTGAATAGGCGAACGTTCAAACCGAACAACGTTGGCATGCAAATGCATACGACCAATCCATAAGGTACAGAGATTACCAACAAGCCTATCAACATTTTCAACCTTAATAAACCGAACAAATGCGAAACGTTTCCCTGCTTTCGACTTGCGGTTGGGAATGTATACATCTACCACTGTCCCATAGCCTTGACACAGCTTCCAAAGATCGTTGGACGTAGTACTATCGGGGAAATTCGTCACAAAAATTGATTTGGAGATCCTACAGGTATGATCAACGTTTCTACGAAACCTAGCCTCCATGAAGAAAGGAGGACAAGAAACTTAAAAATAAACCTTAAAATTCGTCACAAACTAAACACAGAATCTGCCTCTACCACAAGATCAAATCTAACAAAAACCCTAAAAAACTGAACAATCAAACCCTAAAATCACGTCGAATCAAATAAAGAGTAATTAAAACGAATCACATATAGAGATACATCCTACGGTTCCTATCTGATCACGCGAGTAATAGGGATCAATCAAAATTGAAAGCCTAGAACCAATCACAAGATAGCAGCGAACAGGATGGAAAAGTATTAGGATTCATAGTAATCAAACGTTATTCAATGAATGGTGATTAACAGAGTCCGCATTGATCATGATTAAGTTTGATCTTAGAGATCTATAGATTCATCAATTATATGCAGTATAAATCTACTTTTAGCCCTTGTAAGCGGAGTTTTGAATTTGATTTTTTGAATTTAATTTGTTCATACTATATATGAACACAGGGTTTTGGGCTCGATTTATATTAATTAAATTTGTTCATTTAAAATTCTATTTGTTAAATACATTATATTTTCGTTGTTTTTTAAAAGTTATGATTGTTGATATTTAATGAGGTATTAATTAGAATTATTTATAAAAATAATAAAATAAATAAAAATAAAAAAGGATATTACAATCTTATCGATATGTGTGTCATCTTCTGAATAACTAGTTAGTGGTTATGGGATCACTCAATGGCTGCTAGCCATTCAAAGCTTGACACACAAACGGTAAAACCCTCTTTAACTAAAAATTGTTTTATGATATGTTAGAGGAATAGAAGTAAGTAGTGAATAATGGCTATCTAGTGTTAGACGAGTCATTGGCCCAAGCCCGATTGTGATCTTGTGATCCTTTAGATTTAGGGTTGCTTATTATCAAATCTATCTATTTATTATAAATAGACGTGCTATCACACATATGTAATTGATTCAATCAATAAATATATCACATCTTTCGTCTAGTTCGTAGAATTTTAATTTGACTATAAAACACTTCTTATTCAATCTCTCACCCAATAAAAAAAAGGAGGAATTAGATATATACTCACTAAAACTTAACTATTTGCATATATACTCAAAACACAAGTTTTCAATGAATGATGTATAATGCAAATTAAGTATGTTTTAAATATATATGCAAATATGCAAGTTTTAGTGGATATATATATTCAATTACCTCAAAAAAATATTAATTCTTAAACTGTAAATA
>BQNB010039345.1:0-48127 GCA_026074375.1 Tanacetum coccineum | reverse complement strand
TTAATCACTTAAAGGTATGAATAAACAAATGCTTAATGTATTTTATGATCAAAGGATCTATTTTTTACTTTAGACTTCTGTTAGCCTCAAAATAATGAGTCGAACAATGGAAGTTCGTTCATTAATTATATTATGTCTCGGTCACTAAAATAATATACGTTGTAATAGGCTACACGGGTAAACGGGCTCTTAAATGTAATCTAACCGGTCACGTGTATCGGGCGAAAGCCCAAGTAATCCCGAGCCCGGCCCGTAGAAATACCAAGGCATGAAAGCCTCTTGGTATTAAGTATAAATACCCCTCTCCAAGTATGGAGAGGGGGTTGGTTCTTGTTAATTCTCATTTGGTAATTTTGCAAGTAATCATCCATCTTTTCTTCTCTCTACCTTTCTCTCTCTAACTTCTCTCTAAACTTCTTCCATATTTTCTCATCTTATTTCTTGTGTTTCCATAATGAAGTGTAAGTGATTTAATTGGTGACGACACTATTATTTTGGGATTTATTGAAGATGTGATTACGAAGACGATTGATTATCTCTTATTTGATGTTTTAGTTGAGTTTTTCAGATGCGTGTTCTTATCATATCTTAAAGTGGGTGTTACACTTTAAAGATAACTTGTTCGTTTTATATGGTGTTGACGAAGACTTGAAGAATCTAGCAATGTGTGATTTTTCTTATGATGCTAAATGCTCACATTCACTATCACTTAAAGGAGTTACGTTGTAGTGCTCAGTGTCTCATCTAGTTGAAGATTCTTTCAAGAGGTTGCGGTTTCATTCTACTTATACTTTTGTGCTTTGTAGTATGAGTTCGACGTCACGTGGATAAACAAGACATAAGACACAAGTTTGGTAAATTCTATTTCTTCATCAAGTTTGTTATACTTAGTTTTCTTCATCAGTGATCATTACTTAGAGCATACTGAGTTTGAGATTCAAGAGATGGTTAACATATTTTTCAGGGGAAGCTTATTGTTAACATGTTTAACCATCTACATGCACCACTTGAAGGGAAGTGTTTCGTTACTACTGCTAGTCATTTATTACTGCTGCTAGTTTATGTTTCTACTGCTCAGAGTCATTTTTCATATTATGCTTCTTGGCGGGTATTTTGAGTATTGGAAGGCTGGATTAGTAGTTGTGATATATGGTTTGTAGCTGTTATGATCCAAGTTGCATATCTATAGAAGACCCCTATTCGATGATTACAAAAAAGGGAAGAAGACTAGAAAGATATGATTTGCAGCTTATTATGTGTGGTGGCATGATCATAAGTTAAGGGGAAGCAGTTTACAAGGAAGTTTGTTTCATTCAGGGAGATCCATGATCTCAACTTCAGGGGAAGTTCGTGCAAGAATTTGTTTGTTTTGTCATCATCAAATAGGGGAAGATTGTTGGGTTTACAAATTTGATGAGACAAAAGAGCAACAAAATGAAACATAAGGACTAAATCATCATCAGGATCAGAATTCTACAAGCTGGTGGAGAATTATGAAGATTTGGTCAAAGATTTACAAGATAAAGATTAGGAAAGTGATGGTCTTGATGAATAGGTCTTGAACTCCTTAGCTTGGTATAAGGTTTAGTATCCTTGGATAAATCCAAAAGTACTAAGACTGAAACTTTGAGTATATGATATAAACTATGCGGAATCTAGTTGATACCACTAAGAAGAATAATAGTAAAGAATACTTGACAAACAGAAGTATAATCAAAACAATAAGCTTCAATATTAATACAAACACTCTTTGCTAGTGTTAGGGTTTACAACCTTGAAGCTATGAATACTATGAATTCTGTGTGAATAACTATATAAATCTCTATGCCCTAGAACCTCCTTTTATACACTAAGGAGTCCTACAAGGCTTACAAAACCTTCCTAAGATATCATGATCTTTTCTATAAGCAAACATAATCTATTATACAAATAAGTTATACATATCTTCTTCACAAATAACTAATACTTATCTTCGTAAGTATTCATGTTCTCCAATCAATCTTTATCTCTTCTCTTTGTCTTTATCCTTCTGATAGTAGAAACTCTCAAAGCAATTGTAATCTTTCAGCAGCATTAACTGAACCATAAGTAGTATTAAGTTACACTAACAGTAATAACTTTTATACAAGCAGTAGTAACTACTTAGCGTATTTTCAGTATTCATCTCTGAGCAGTCTTAATTTCTACTAGCAGCAGTAACTTTATACTAATAGTACTAATATATACTAACAGTAGTAACTAGCAGTAGTAACTTTATACTACCAGTACTAACTACTTAGCATAAGTTTCATTAGTATCACCAACAGTACAAAGTATGCTTGACAACACTAATATATACCTGAGCAGTAGTAACTCTAAGAATCATCTTGAAGTCTTTTAATCCTAACAATCCTCCCATAAACTTGATGTTCATCTTCTAAATCTTCAAGTTTTATTCAAAGTCTTTACCATCACCAGGAGGATGCTTCCAAACATTTCATTGACCCTTTTCTACTTTACCATGAGCTTGAGTAGTTGATAACACATCTCATTCCAATGATCTACTTAAAGCTTCTTGTTCAGCATGTTTGTGATTGTTATTGGTGTAAGGGGATATCTCTTTTCAACCAACATATAGACATGTAAATTTTTAAACCTTACAAAGTACACTCCACAGGAATCAAATAACTTCCAAACTGTCACCTTGTATCCTTGTAGAGATCTCCATATTTCACTTTCTACATCAGGTTTAAACATCACTCTCCAATCACCCCATAACACCCTTTCAAATTCTTCCTCTGGCCTGTTATTCCCATGTTTAGCCTTGACTAACTTCCACAAGTTTACTAAGTCTTCTCTATCAAATTCGCTAAGTAATTAACTAAATACATGGTATAGCCTTGTAGTTCCATCAGCTCTAATTATTTCATAATACCCTGGCCTTCTAATAACGCCCAAATTATACATGTTTTTATGGCGTTATTTATATACATTTTATCATTTCTCGTGAACTTTCGATACTTAATTAAGCTTAAAATTGCTTATAGGTTCACTTAAAGACTTTGAAGACTAAAGCTCAAGATGTTATAGACTTTAGAAAAGAATTCAAGAAAAGAAACGAATGCTAGCCTTAGATCAAGAAGTCCGTCGCACTTGTACCAAAGTGCGTCGCACTTATATATTTGTGCGCTGCACTTTCTCTAAAGTCAGAAGAATTAAAGTCTAGTTAATGCATCTACATTAACTCACCAAGTTCGCCGAACTTATTTACAAGTGCGCCGCACTTTCAGTCAAAACATTAAATGACCCTCGCATTAACTCACCAAGTGCGCCGCACTTATTCTCAAAACCAGCGCACTTTTCCCTATTTTGGGCCTATAAATAGAGGCCGAATTTTCACTCTCAAATCATCGTCTCCTCCTATTCTCTCTTCAATATTCACACACACATTCCCTCCCTTTCACCAAGAAACACCAAAAACACCTTGTGAGTTGAAGACGAAGATCTAACGATCAAGAACGAAGGCTATTTTCTACTTAGTTATTGAAATAATGGAAGATTATGTTAAGTGTACTTTTGTTATGGACTCTTTAGCCATGAGAGGCTAAATCTCTCATGACTACTCGGTGACGTTACGATAATGAACAAGTGTTTAGTATGATCGTGATCCTTTTAATCTTAAGCTTATGTTGCGACCCTGTTATATCTGATCTTAATTTGCTTTGCTTATCATCTTAGATTATATACTCATTTCGGTATAGGTCGAAAGACCCGTTATGATCTATATGATTTTAAGGATTTGTCTATGATCTTTATCGTTTGTACCGAGAAATCCACTTTTGTAAACTGATAAACAAAATAAGCTTTGATATAATAGCACTGGATTATTTGAGTGACACATTTTGTCCAGTTAACTAAATATAAGTCTTAAGTTAACCAAGTTAGTTTGTGGAAACGTTTTCTGACGAGAAATCATTTTTATAAATTAATGTCCTATCTTCAAGATCAAATCATTTCCAACACTTGTGAATTATTGTCAACTATCCTAGTAGTCATCTTTATTATCATTGATAAACTAAAAGATATTTTCAAAGTTGTTAAAATCTGTTTTCTTTCTGATTATTTGAGCACTACTCTAATCCATGTGGAACGACCAGGTCTTACCTAAAAAGATTATACCGCATACGTGGGTTATACTTTTACCCGTGTGTTTCCCTATAATTGTCCAGTATTTTCAGTCTTATAAATTTAAAGCTTTTGAAACACATAAAAATTTTTGACGCCGCTGCCAGGGATTTTTTAGCTGTTCTATAGTCAACTCTGGAAAATTATTTTAACTTCCCCCTCTTTTTTTTAAAAATCGCCGTACAGTTTTCTGGCAAACTGATCCCGAATAATTTCTCCTTTAGATACATACACGTGATTCTAATTCTAAACTTGTTAAACCATTACCCGAACCTGAACGTACTCTGAATCGAAGTCATCGTCGACAAAACAGAAGAGTTCCCTGTAATCAAAGAAACAATTCGCCTAAAAATCCGAGAATTGTCTATCCGCCAATTCTCGACATCAACCACTTCCGTCACTTTCTAGTTACTCTCAAAAATCTTTACCCAATGGATGATGAACCAATGTGGGTTGCTGACCATGTTGTCGCTCCAACTCCCGATTCCGCAATCACTATTCCTGAAACCGCTAACGAATTTGCTATTAAAGGTAACCACTTGACCCTTGTCAAAGGAAACCAATTTGACGACAGAACCAAAACCTATCCTCACAAACACATCCACGAATTTCTCAGAATTTGTGATATGTTTAAATACAAAGATACCAAAAATGAAGCCGTCCGCCTAATGATGTTTCCCTTATCACTCACTAGAGAAGCAAAAACATGGTTGGACGAACTCAACGAAGGAACTATTGAAACTTAGGATGAACTTTGAACCGCTTTCATTAGCCGATTCTTTCCCCCAACTCTTTTCGACTGACTCCTTAGAGAAATCCGAGCCTTTTCTCAAAATGAAAATGAATCTCTAACCGATGCTTGGCTTCATATGAAGGAAATGCTTGGAAACTGCCATGGTCATAATCTATCAAAAGGCAACATTATCAAAATCTTCTATCACGGTCTAAGCGAAATAACTCAAAAAGTTCTAAATGCCGCAGCTGGTGGTATTTTCCTTTATAAAACACCTAATCAAGCTTATCAGCTTCTCGAAGATAAAGTCTTACTCAAGCTCGACTGGGCTAAAAATCAGAAGACCAAATCATCTCTTAGGAAAACCGTTGCTTTCGCCAATGGAAGCAGCAATAATTCTGATACTAACAAAATTATGGCCCGAATGGATGCCATGACCCTAAAGATGGATGCTCAGTACAAAGAACTTCAGTCTTACTCTAAAAAAACTAAAACCGATCCTGATGAAGATGATATACCCATGTCTCGTGAAGAGGAAGCTAAATTCATGCAAACTTTTCGCAAGACTCGTTTTTACAATGATTACCACGACCAAGACTCAAATCGGGATAATTGGCGTTCAAACGAATGGAATAGTTACAACCGAGACAACTACCGATCCAACACTAATGACAAACCTTATGACCTCCAAATTTTTTTTAACGATTTCATAAAATCTTAGCAATCGACCAACGCTTTAGTCAAAGAAACATTCATGGATCTCAAAACCCAACTTGAAACCGTTGTTAAAAATCATCAAGCTTCAATTCAAAACCTAGAAGCCAAGTTCAACAGACTAGCTGACAAGCAATCTGGTCGACCATCTAGATCTCTTCCTATCAACACTCAACCAAATCCAAAAGGACATAATTTCAAAGCCTACTAACCACCATAATCTCGTAATGAGCATGTGAATGTCGTGTTCATAAGGAGTGTAAAATCCTACAACCCACCAGTAAACCCAAATGATCAACAAACCAATTCTGAAACCCCTATCAACTTTGATAGTGACGAAGAAGATGAAGAACCGACGCCACAATCAAAAACTCAAAATCTAAAACCTAACAAAGAAACTCCCCTACCTAAACCATACAAACCAAGAATTCTGTATCCTCAACGCCTAAGGAAAGAGAAAATGGAAACTTAATACGGAAAATTTCTCAACATGATCCGAGTTGTCCGAATCAATGTACCTCTTGTCGATGTCTTAGCCGGAATGCCTAATTATGGAAAATTTCTCAAGGAACTAATAAGCAACAAAAACAAAATCGAACAAATTTCGGCCGCTTTCTTAAGCGATGAAAGTTCGGCAATAATCCAAAACAAAGTTCCGCCTAAACTCGAAGACCCCGAAAGTTTTCTAATTCCATGCAATTTCAACAAAACTTTCTCCTGCAATGCTCTAGCCGACCTTGGTGCTAGCATTAACCTTATACCGTATTCACTATATGCCAAACTATCTCTCGAAACTCTTAAACCTACCAAAATGAGCGTAAGATTAGTCGATAGATCATTCCAATACCCTGTTGGGATAGCTGACAATATGCTCGTTGAAGTTCGTAAATTCACCTTCCCTGTCAATTTTGTTATCCTAGAAATGGAAGAAGATAGTAAAGGTTCCTCTCATATTGGGACGACCCTTTCTTCATACTACTGATGCAATCATTCGAGTTAAGCAAAAGCAACTCAATCTTGGAGTTGGTACTGAACGAATGATTTTCAATATCGATTCCGCAATGAAACACTCTTATTCAAATGATGATACCTGCTTCAGTATCGATGTCATCGATGAAATCTTAGAAGAAGATTTCGATGCTCTTCTAGACGAAGGTAGTAAAATCCTCCACTCTATCGAAGGAACCCTTCTCGAGGAAGAAATCTTTGCTGAATTCGAAGAATTCATGGCAATGACTGCCGATGTAAACTCTGACTCTGAATCCGACACAGAAGAACTACCATTCAATAAAATCACCGTCAACACAAATTATAAGATCAAAACATCTCTCGAAGAACCTCCTACGGATCTCAAACTCAAACTTCTTCCTGATCATCTGGAATATGTATTCCTGGAAGAACCTTCTTTTCTTCCCGTTATAATATCATCTCAGCTATCCAAAGAAAAGAAAGACAAGCTTGTGACAGTCCTTAAAAAGCACAAACAAGCCTTTGCTTGGAAAAAAATAGACATTCTTGGTATATGCCCATCATTCTGTAAACATAAGATACAACTCTTGGATGACAAGAAACCAGTTGTCCAAAAACAAAGAAGGTTAAATCCAAACATGCAAGAAGTTGTCAAAAAAGAAATCATGAAACTCTTGGATACCGGTATTATTTATCCAATTGCCGATAGTCCTTGGGTTAGTCATATTCACTATGTACCAAAGAAAGGTGGTATTACAGTTGTAACCAACAAAAATGATGAACTTGTTCCAACAAGAACCGTTACGGGTTGGCGATTATGCATCGATTATCGTAAACTCAATGAAGCTACCGCAAAAGATCATTTCCCTTTACCATTTATGGATCAAATGCTAGAAAGACTCGCAGGAAATAAATATTTCTGTTTCCTCGATGGTTTTTCTGGTTATTTTCAAATTCCTATCGACCCTAATGATCAAGAGAAAACAATGTTCACTTGTCCTTTCGGAACATACGCTTATAGGCGAATGCCTTTCGGGCTATGTAATGCTCCTGCCACATTCCAAAGATGTATGTTGGCAATCTTTCATGATATGATCGAAGAATCCATCGAAGTATTCATGGACGATTTCTCTGTCTTTGGAAATTCTTTCAACGCATGCCTAAACAATCTTGATAAAATGCTCCAACATTATAAAGATGTTCACCTTGTCCTAAATTGGGAAAAATGTCACTTCATGGTCAAAGAAGGAATAGTGCTTGGACACAAAGTGTCTAGTGAAGGACTTGAAGTCGACAAAGCAAAGATCGATGTAATCTCAAAACTTCCACCACCAACTAATATCAAAGGTATTAGAAGTTATCTCGGACATGTCGATTTTTACTGACGTTTCATTAAAGATTTCTCAAAAATTGCCCGACCTCTTACTAAGCTGCTCGAAAAAGATACTCCATTTGAATTCGATGATGAATGTCAAAAAGCATTCAAATTATTGAAAGAGAAACTCACATGTGCTCCATTGATCGTAAGCCCAAATTGGAATCTTTCATTTGAACTTATGTGTGATGCTAGTGATTTCGCAGTTAGAGCCGTCTTAGGTCAAAAAGATGGTAACAACTTCCACCCAATCTATTTCGCAAGCAAAACCCTTAATCCCGCTCAACAAAAATATACCGTAACCAAAAAAGAACTCATGGCCGTAGTTTTTGCATTTGATATATTCAGATCCTATCTTATTGTCTCAAAAACTATCGTTCACACTGACCATTCAGCTCTAAGGCACTTATTCAAAAACCAAGATGCTAAACCGCACCTTATTCGATGGATCTTACTTCTATAAGAATTCGACATAGAAATCAAAGACAGAAGAGGAGCTAAAAATGTTACAGCAGACCATTTATCTCGAGTCGAAAATGATGAAGCAAATGATGACTGTGAAGTTGATGATAACATTCCCGGTGAAACTCTTATGGAAGTCAACACTAAAAATGAACCTTGGTTCGCAGACTTTGCAAACTACCTAGTCGGTGATGTTATACCAAAAGGGATGACGTACCTGCAAAAGAATAAATTTTTCTCTGACCTCAAACACTACTTTTGGGAGGGACCTTAGCTCTTTAAGGTATGCTCTGACAGTATGATCAGACGTTGTATATCCGGACCAGAAACCCAAACCATTTTAGATCAATGTCACCACGGGCCAACCGGTGGACATTATGGACCAAACATAACTGCTAAAAAGGTCCTTGATTCAGGATTTTACTGGCCAACAATCATCAAAGAAGCTCATACTCTAGTTCAACTTTGCGAAGCATACCAAAAGACAGGAAATATATCAAGACGTGATGAGATGCCCTTAAACAACATTCAAGTATGTGAAATTTTCAATATATAAGGTATCGACTTTATGGGACCATTCTCAAAATCATATAAGTTTAAATACATTCTAGTAGCTGTTGATTACGTATCAAAGTGGGTTAAAGCTCAATCCTTACCAACCAATGATGCCCAAGTAGTAGTCACATTTCTGAAGAAACTATTTTGCCATTTCAGAATGCCTAAAGCTCTAATAAGTGACTGAGGTACTCATTTTTGTAACAAAATAATGGAAAGAACTATGAAAAGATATGGAGTCAACCACCGCTTCTCTATATCTTATCACCCTCAAACTAGTGGTCAAGTTAAAAACACGAACAGAGCTCTTAAAAGAATTCTTGAAAAAACTATTAAAGACGATCCTACTATCTGGTCAAGAAAGCTTGACGACGCTCTGTGGGCATTTCACACTGCCTACAAAACACCTACCGGTACCACGCCATACAAACTAATATATGGAAAGAACTGCCACTTACCATTTGAAATTGAACACCGTGCATACTGGGCACTGAAAATTTGCAACCTAGATCTCATCATTGCTGGTGAGAAAAGAATGTTTTAGTTACACGAACTAGATGAACTTAGACACCAAGCTTATGAAAACTCTTGTCTATACAAGGAAAGAACCAAAATTTGGCATGACAAAAAATTACGAATAAGGAAAGACTTCAAACAAGGGAATAAAGTTCTACTTTTTCACTCAAAATACAAATTTAAACAACCAAAGCTCAGATCTCGATGGTTAGGACCCTATGTAGTAAAACACCAATATCCATCCGGATATATTAAACTTTATGAAAAGGATGGAAAAACATTCATAGTCAATGGCCATCGACTCAAACTATATCATGAAGAAGATAATGATCTAAGGGAAGCAGTCACTCCCTTTTTCCCAAACGAATGACTCCCGAAGTACGAGTCTAGTTAATGACTCTCAAAAAAAATTAAGCGCTTCTCGGGAGGCAACCCGTGCTTCACTTAAGTGTGGAGGAGTCCCTCCTCTATTTTTTTCTAATTTCTATTTTTCTTTTTCTTCTCTAAAAAAACAACAAAAATATTTTCTTTTTGTATGCTTTTGTTTTCTTTCATGCAGGTTATTTAGCCTCAAGATATGGAAAATGATGACATGTGCTCAAGAGATAGCTCTACCACAGCTATGCATTTTTTCTATGCCCTAGGAAGTACCGTTTTCCTTTAATTTTCCCTATTTTATCTCTATTATCAGTTATCACATTCAGGGCAATGTTTAACTTAAGTGTGGAGGGGAGCCAAATAGGAAAAATTAATCATATCCCTCCATGTTTGCCCCACCAACATTTTCTAAAAAAATCTTAATTGATATCTGTTTTCAAAATATAAAAAATTCTCCTAGTAATTCAAATCCAACTGGATTGACACTATAACTAGCACAACCCAGTCCACTAAATTGTGAGAATATTAAGCCTTTTCGGGTATCCACCTTTGATACCCAAGATAATTGATTCCTTTAGCTTGTTCAAGTTAAGGTTTGAATGCAGTCATATGTGTCTATTCCGTCGTTACGGATGTGTACGTATGGTCTTGTCGCCTTTTCTGGAACATTAGTATTGGTTGATAATTATATTTGAGAGAGCCGGTAATTTAGAAGCTCTAGAACTTGTGTGTAATCATCATTTACTAGACCGAAGCCTAATCACCGCAAGTCCTTATTTTCGCAAGTGTTCCTTTAGTAATATGTTGCTGAAATATCTGAAGATTGAATGAAGAAGTATGTGCCAAGCCTATGTTGCAACCCAAAAAAAAATATCTCTCTCGTATGTGTATGTTATATGATAGTTTAGTAAAATGAAGGCTTATGTTCGGCACTTGATGATTGAATCCTCTCTAGCACCAAAAGTTCCGCCCTTCGGTCAGGTTTATGTGTGAAGTACAAGCTTATGGTAGTTGTCTAGATTATGTCTATGCAAATTGAGTGTTCTTCACATAAACATATTTAACCCTATCTGAGTAGCTGAGTGAATTTTAAATCAAAAACTATCCCTATGTGAGGTGCGATGTTATGTGTCTATGCCTGAAAAATTATCTAAAAACGCAAACTCTCTTATAAAACCTAAATTTCTCCATGTCACGATAAAAGATTTTATTTTTCTCGCTTCCATTGCTTGAGGGCAAGCAATAAGCTAAGTGTGGAGGGATTTGATAATGCCCAAATTATACATGTTTTTATGGCGTTATTTATATACATTTTATCATTTCTCATGAACTTTCGATACTTAATTAAGATTAAAATTGCTTATAGGTTCACTTAAAGACTTTGAAGATTAAAGCTCAAGATGTTATACACTTTTGAAAAGAATTTAAGAAAAGAAACGAATGCTAGCCTTAGATCAAGAAGTCCGCCACACTTGTACCAAAGTGCGCCGCACTTTCATGTGAAGCCTCTAAAACCGCCGCACTTATATATTTATGCGCCGCACTTTCTCCGAAGTCAGAAGAATTAAAGTCTAGTTAATGCATCTACATTAACTCACCAAGTTCGCCGAACTTATTTACAAGTGCGCCGCACTTTCAGTCAAAACATTAAATAACCCTCGCATTAAATCACCAAGTGCGCCGCACTGATTCTCAAAACCAGTGCACTTTTCCTTATTTTGAGCCTATAAATAGAGGCTGAATTTGCACTCTCAAATCATCCTCTCCTCCCATTCTCTCTTCACTATTCATACAAACATTCCCTCCCTTTCACCAAGAAACACCAAAAACACCTTATGAGTTAAAGACGAAGATCTAACAATCAAGAACGGAGGCTATTTTCTACTTAGTTATTGAAATAATGGAAGATTATGTTAAGTGTACTTTTGTTATGAACTCCTTAGCCATGAGAGGCTAAATCTCTCATGACTACTCGGTGACGTTACGATAATGAACAAGTGTTTGGTATGATCGTGATCCTTTTAATCTTAAGCTTATATTGCGACCCTGTTATATCTAATCTTAATCTGCTTTGCTTATCATCTTTAGATTATATACTTATTTCTGTATAGGTCGAAAGACCCGTTATGATCTATATGATTTTAAGGATTTGTCTATGATCTTTATCGTTTGTGCCGAGAAATCCACTTTCGTAAACTGATAAACAAAATAAGCTTTGATATAATAGTACTGGATTAATTGAGTGACACATTTTGTCCAGTTAACTAAATATAAGTCTTAAGTTAACCAAGTTAGTTTGTGGAAACGTTTTCTGACGAGAAATCATTTTTATAAATTAATGTCATCTTCAAGATCAAATCATTTCCAACACTTGTGAATTATTATCAACTATCCGAGTAGTCATCTTTATTATCATTGATAAACTAAAAGATATTTTCAAAGTTGTTAAAATCTATTTTCTTTCTGATTATTTGAGCACTACTCTAATCCCTGTGGAACGACCTGGTCTTACCTAAAAAGATTATATTGCATACGTGGGTTATACTTTTACCCGTGTGTTTCCCTATAATTGTCCGGTATTTTTAGTCTTATAAATCTAAAGCTTTTGAAACACATCACCTTCCTTGTTGGAAACACGAAAAGTGTCGGTCACTTCCAAGTTGTAACAGGTCTTAGCTCGTAGTTAGTATAATGATTAGATTAGTAATCTAGTCTGGCCCAAGGCCCATGGGAGGCCCAACTAAGCCCATGGCCGGCCTCCCTAGTAGTATATAAGTCCCTCTCCTAGTCTTGGAGAGGGTTGGTTGTTCCATTTTTTTCCATACATTTCATTTATACATTCATCCATTTTCCATCCAAGTTCTCTCTAACATCACAACCCACATCTCACTCTTGTTCTTGGTTTGATCTTAAGATTACTAGTATTCTTCAATTGGTATCAAGAGCCATGGAGTGGTGTGTTTAGTTTTTGTGTTTGATTTGTGTTCAAAACCTTTACAAAGTGCAAATTAGTGATTCAAATTTTTTGGCTTAAAAACCTTAAAGTTTTCATTTTTATTGTTCCTATAGGGTTAGTAATACTAGTTGTACAAGAATTTTTGCTAAAAACCATTAAAAATCGTGTCTTTTTGAGTTTTGAAAATTTGGGTTTCGTACTAGTTAGAACCGAACTAGAGAATCGAACAAGAGGACCGAACTAGAGGACCGAACGAGACAACCGAACGAGCAGTTGCATAGGTTGGACCGAACAAGCTTCATTAGTGTCAACCGAACGAGTGTTCTCTAGTTAGAACCGAACGAGTGTTTTCACTAGTTAGAACCGAACGAGCGGTCACTAGTTAGAACCGAACGAGTGGTCACTAGTTAGAACCGAACGAGAGGACCGAACGAAAGGACCGAACGAGAGGACCGAACTAGAGGACCGAACGAGAGGACCGAACCAGTGAAAATAAATTACGTTTAAACTTAACAAACTCAATTTTAAATTATACGGTTATTTCTTTGACTTGTAAAATCCCGTGAAACAAACACTTGTTTTCCCGGTTTTGTCAAGAATTGTAAAATCCCGTGTAGTTTCAATTCAAGACTCAATAATCACGTAACCAAACACAATTTCTTTCTACCACCGATCGATCAATTTGTAATCTTTTGATATCATAATGACAACTCTTGCTGATAAATCACTTCTTTCTGGAGGAGACAACAAACCACCGATGCTTGAAAAACACTTGTATGATTCATGGAAAAGCAGAATGGAACTCTATATGATGAATAGACCACATGGAAGAATGATTCTTGCATCTGTTGAAAAAGGACCACTTGTTTGGCCTTCAATCACTGAGGACGGAGTAACAAGGCTAAAGGAATATGTTGAGCTAACTCCAGCTGAAGCCATTCAAGCAGATTGCGACATCAAAGCTATAAACATCATTCTCCAAGGCCTACCAACTGAAATCTATGCTCTTGTGAGTCAACATCGTGTGGCAAAAGATCTTTGGGAGAAGATTAAACTGCTGATGCAAGGAACGTCATTAACCAAACAAGAACGTGAGTGCAAGCTGTATGATGAATTTGATAAGTTCACTTACAAGAAAGGAGAGACGTTACATGAGTATTACTTGAGGTTCACTCTGTTACTCAATGATATGAACATTTACAAGATGCCATTGGTTAAAGACTTACACACGACACCAATGTTGATCAGCTTCATGCTTACCTGCAACAACATGAAAGACATGCAAATGAAGTTCGTTTGATGCATGAACGCAACCTCGATCCTCTTGCTTTAGTTGCATCTCACCAATTAACTCAGCCAGCTTATCAATCTCATCTACACACTCACCCACAGTCTCTATCTCAACTTCACGTTTCACCATATCAGTCTTCACAGTTTGTTACTGTGAGACCCCCAAAATGCGGAATATATTCGGGTCATGGGTCATGGGGGTACCACGTCATCATACAAGACTCTAGGTGAGTATCAATCCAACCGTCACCACAAGTTTATTCTCAACAACCATCAATCCCACAGTTGGAATAAGCTCCCACAACCTTCAACAAGCAACTTACCGATTTTCCCAAACCAGACTCCAGTCTACGTTGTATCCAGTGTTTCCAGAAGGGGGATGATCCAATTGACGCAATTAATCACAATGATTGAGCATCTTTAACCCGCTGTTGTCACTAAAATGGGATATGGTTTGAGCGTTACTCGGTATCCAACTACCAACAATCAGCTAAGGCTTCGTGAGCGCGAGCCCTCGTCCAACAGGCTACCATCTATGAGCAGTCAAAAAAGGAAGTCCTCCAAAATTATACTCATCCTAAAATGTGAAGTTTGATAACCGATCAACCTCGAGTACTGAGGTTCTGGTGCTATCATCAAAGAATCCAACACGTCCTCATGCTGTAGCTGCAAATCAGTCAGAACTAGAGCTGAAAAAAATCTTAATTGACAAGATGGAAACTAACAACATAACAACCATGTCTGATATTCAAAGGCGCTCTACAAGGCATTAGTTTATGCTATGAAGCCGACAAGATGCTTGTTTAGATACATATGGCGATACGTCCACAATAAAAAGAGACCTAGAACAGTGCTGATGATGATCAAGAAACCCCCCCTGGAACAGACCGGGAGGGTCCAAGAGAAGAAGGTCAGAAAGAACCTGAATTCTACCAGTGTCTCCAAGTGAAACGTAAACAAACTAGCAGGAAAGACTACCAGTACAAATCCTAAGACTCACAAAAATCTGCTACCAATCTGCTCCGGTAAGGAAGCTTAAATGCAAACTACAGATTGTGCTTTGAAGCACCATCAGACCAGGATTTATGAAACAGGTGTTCCAGGATACAAGCAGAAAGACAGAGGTCCCACAAATCCGGACTTTTTCATCAACAACCTACACGACTACCTTCTCCTGATCATGCATGGAATAAGTCTTGTTCCCTGCCGTTCATTGAGAATCTGTCCAACCTTGGCTTAGTAATCTGGCACAAACAAGACCCTCGAGAGTCATTCGATGACCTAAACCGACATCTACATTTGACTTTCTCTCCGCTTTTTGCATGAAATACGGCTAATAGTTCAACTCTAAACTGGATTGCTAGCAGGTCCAACATTTGAGCTGATGAAGCGTGAGCACTTGCAAAGAGTTTGACTGAAACTTGAATATTTTTGTGAGGAAAGTCTACAAAGCCACAACCGAGAAAATTGGACTGGATCAACCCAGAAAGGTCGTCCATATCCTCATGGGGAAAGCGAGCTAGTACTGCGCGCGGCAACCACTACCATTAGTATCCTAATTCTCAAAGGTCGTCAGCGTTATACCATTCATCACTTCAATCAATAACGACCTGAGTACCTACGGGTGGTGTGTCAAGCCGAAAGTTGACTCTACTTCTTCAGTTACGAAGACTAATAGTTACTGCTGCGACTATTAACTTACATATCAAAGTTGTATACAGATGTTAGTGCCTAACTCAATGTGGAGTCAAATGATTGTCAAATACGACAAATTCGCCCTCTGGGGAATCTCACATTGGGGCAAAAAGCGAAGACAGTTCTATGCATTTGCGACCACAAGGGAATCAGCTCGTGATGTCAATTTCAAAAAGACGAATCATTGCTGTCACTAAGGTTGAAATAGTCGAATGGCATGACTATAAGCATCTTGACTGGATTACTATACGAAGGGATGATGACGTTCTTTACAAATTCAAAGAAGGCGACTTCCACAGACTAAGGATCCAAGACATTGAAGATATGTTGCTTCTTCTCGTGCAAGGAAAAGTGACAAAATCACAACATATGAAGAACGTATTGCATTTAATGTCCTCCTTAAGAATGTTTACAAGAAAGAGTTGCCAATCCAAAGGCGTGGGAAGATCTCAATTGGGCGTTGAAAACAAGCTATCAGAAGAAACCAACCATCACAAAGCCTGACACGTACAGATCCAGAGCAGAGAAGACAAGACCTTATACACCATACTTAGACCAAGAGGATTCATCCTACGATAACAAAGACAAGAAAACAATTGATGCCATTGACGAACTACACAAGTCAGCTAATGGTACTCTAGATACGTTCAGACTGCTTTAAAATATCGCCTCAAGGTATTAGAATGAATAGTTTGCCACAGACTTTTGGAGCAACGAGACAAAGCAACACGCAAGAGCTATGATTCAGCGATTGACAAGAGGCTAAAGACAAGGAGGATAATGAGAGTTTGGAGAGATTTGTCGTGGAAACGACCATAACGGGGGGTGACCCCCCCTTACGGCTGCTACAAGAAGGACCATATATGATTATCAAATTTTGTTCTCATCTTAAAAAGGTCAATCCTTCGTAAATACATTTGCGTTCTTGTGATATGTTCATTATTAGTGTAACCTTTTTGTAAAATAAGATGTGCTTCGAGTACAATTTTTTCAAGAAATTCCTTAGTAAATTTAAAATTTCAAATAATTGTACTCGCATCATCTAAAAACCCTAAAAAAGTTTAGGGGGAAAGCAATAACCTGTTTCCAATCTGCTATCATAACTCATTTTGTCCCCCCGAAACGGTTAATCAATTGAAAACCAAAATATCAAGGGGATTAAAACATTTTAGGTATAAGGGGAGAAAAATGTGTACCTAAACCTGACTTAATGATACAGGGGACAGAAGTGGCGTCAATATTAAATGGACTCAAAACGCACTCCACGACCTATCATGTACTGACGGTAAAACGTATGCACATGTGTAGAAGGGGGGAGCTATGTAGTGATAAAAGAAAAACTCGCTCAACTGGTTTAAATCTTATTTGATATTTTTATATCAAACACTTTGATTGAAAGTTTTTCAAATGTTTTTGGAGGAATCCCGTGATGAAATACCCAAAAGAGCGCGATCGCCATGCTTCTGTAAATTTGCGAGGCGCGGTGATAAGGCGTTAGGCTAGGTTTTTAGATCCCATGATCCAGACCAAACCGTATATCTATCTTTACCCAAGGGATATCCGCGCGCGTAGATAGTGTATGAAGTTCCTTAGTATAAGAGCGAAAAAGAGAAAAGGTGAGAATTGGAATAAAGCCGACTGAGTTGGAGCAACACTGGAACAAACCAACAAGGTGTTAGTTATGAAGTCCGTGAGCGAGTGCGCGAGATGAAGGGGTTGAAGAATAAAAAGAACTAAGGATAAAGGGTGAAAAGAAGAAGCCCTCCATACACTTAGGCATAATCCGAGTCAATACATATGCTTCAGAAACACTCAGTGTTGTCTGACCATGGAAACATCATGACCCTGAGACGCTAGCACAAACCCCCCCCAGCTACTCAAAGCCAAAAAGACTTTTTTCAAAACTCCGAGCGCGATGCAGATACACTCCTTTCAATCGACTCTCTCACTCCGATTTAGTTTGATATTGAAAAGGAGGGCACTTCAGCCTCCAGCCTCCGATCACTAACAATCAAAGTGCACTATTGAGTCCATAGAGCCAAAAAGAGAATTTGCCATAAATCTCATTAGGCGCGCGCGTTGTCAAATTATACATGTCTAAATCACATAACAAGTAATTACAATGATACGATTTTAAGATCTATCGCACTTATCCTTGAGAGTTTGCCAGATCATCAGAGGAATTCATATCACAATGAAGATGGAAAATCCTGCAATGAGCCAACATCCGAAACAAGCTCATGGTAGGTAACTTTGTGCGATTCTGTATGAATCAAACTTGTGACAACTGGAAAGAAACGATGGTGCGATTCTATAAGAATCAAACTTGTTCCAGGAAATGGATCAACGGTTGCTAATGAATTTTTGAAATGATTAACACTCTCGATGTGTCACAAAACAATTTTGTAAAGTAATACACCGATTAGTATTGTTCAAATCAATTTTCCTATATCACGTTCGATGAAATATTTAACTCACATGGTTCACCCTTACTGTGCTGTCTGCTTGAGTACGTTCGATAATGGAGAGAACATGTGATAACATGAATCTAATACTTATGTGTTAGAAAGAATCGACTACTACAGCTGGAAATCCTGTCAAGAGAGATACTTCTTAAATAAATATCTAGTCTGATCACGGTAGTCGATCCTCACGGATCCGAAGTTTTCTTTCTTACTCCCAACCAACCGTGGGCAATACAAAGCCATATTCGACCCCCCTGCTTTAATTGGCGAGAGCGCGCGAGTGTTTTAAATATATTTGCAGCTATTTTGAAATGGTGGTGAAGGTTCCCTAGAGTGGGTTCCAGCTGCTCACAAGAATCCATAACCACATCTCATACCCGACCGACAAACGCGAGCGCTGCGTGAGCGCGAGCGATGAAAGCTCCAAGTACATGTTTCAAACTTCCCCTACTCTATTACCAACACATCTTTCTTTCTAGAATTCGAAGTGTTAAAGTTAAAGAAATTTCAAGAAAGATGCAACATTAAAGCTTTTCAAGAATGGTATGAGCATGTCGGTCCAGAAGTCGCAAGTCCACAAGATGGCAAAGTTACAAGATGGCGTAGAGATTGTGCTTGGTTGATGATCTCAAGATGCTCAAGATCACAATGTCAAATACAAGTTCAAGGAACAAGCTCAATCCAAGAAGTTAATGATCACTACAGTGCGCGAGCGAGATCACAAGAAAGTCAAGAGTACCGAGCTAAAGACTAAGGATAAACATGAGAATGCTAGTTTTAAAGTCCTGTTAAATTGGAGTACCTCCCTTAGGGGGAGATTGTTGGAAACACCAAAAGTGTCCGTCACTTCCAAGTTGTAACACGTCTAAGCTCGTAGTTAGTATAATGATTAAGTATAATCTAGGTCCTTCCTCAGAGGCCCATGGGGTGAGTGAGCGCCGAACCAAAGACCCATGGCCAGCCCCCATTGTAGTATTGTATACACCCTCTCCTAGTCGAGAGTGGAGAGGGTTGGCGTTTTCCATTTTTTCCATTTACTTCATTAAACGAGCGCATTCATCATTGAGATCCGCGAGCGAGCGCGTTCTCTCTAACACCCAAACCCACATCTCACTCTTGTTCTTCAGGTTTGCTCTTAAAATATTACTAAAGCAGAGCGAGACACCACTAAACTGCTATACGCAAAAACTTTAGAACCCACTAACCGCGCGCGAGAGCGCGCCAAAACCAAAAACCCAAACCCGTAACCTTAAACCCTAAACACCTAATCATTAAACCTTATACCAAAATCCTAAACACCTAACCGCTAAACCTTATACCATAAACCCCAAACCTCCTCCATAACCGCCAAAACCTATAGCAAAAACCCTAAATCCCTAATCACTAAACCCTATACCAAAAACTCAAAACTCTTAACCACTAGTTATAATATCACAACTGAAATATACATAAAATTTTAAAATCTATACCAAAAACCTTAAACCCCTAACCATAAAACCCTAAATCCCTAACCACTAGGTATAATATCACAACTGATATATACATTAACTTTAAAATATATACCGAAAATCCTAAACCGCTAACCATTAAACCCTATACCAAAAACCTTAAATACCTAACCACTAGGTATAATACCTAACCACTAGGTATAATACTACAAGTGATATATACATAAACTTTAAAATATATACCAAATACCCTTACCCTATACCAAAAATCCTATACCCTATACCAAAAATCATAAACCCTTAACCACTAGGTATAATATCACAAGTGATATATACTAAACCTTATACCAAAAACCTAAACACCTAACCACTAAACCCTATACAAAAACCCTAAACCCCTAACCACTAAACCTTATGCCAATAACCCAAAACCCCCTCCGTAACAACTAATCCCTATGCCAAAAACTCTAAACCCCTAACCATTAAACCATATACCAAACACCCTAAACCCCTAACCACTAGGTATAATATCACAAGTGATATATACATAAACTTTAAAATATGTACCAAAAACCCTAAACTCCTAACCACTACCCTATACCAAAAACCTAAACTCAAACCACTATGTGTAATATCACAAGTGATATATATATACATAAACTTTAAAATCTATACCCCAAACCCTAAACCCCTAACCACTAAACCCCTAACCACTAAACCCTATACCAATACCTTTATAAAGTAAGATTCACCCGTGATTTAACATTTATTACCCCTGACATTGTAGTATCACCAGTGATAAATAAATAATAATAATATATCATGTGATAAAGTAATATAATGTGACATTAGTCATGGTATTCCACATATAATTAATATCACATGTGATAAAGCGATATAATGTGGCACTAACTGTGGTTATTTTTGAAATTCTTAACATGTAATCAATGTTATGTATCACTTGTGATATTATACTGTTAGTAGGATTAAAAGGGTTAAAACATAGTTTTGTGAGAAAATAGTGTTTTAATTTAATTTTTACAAATTATGTTTGAAACGTAGTTAGAATGGTAAAGATGTTTATTTTTTAATGTCAAGCATGATGAACCATTTAATGTTTTATATAAATATTTACGCTCATTTCATAACATCATGTTGAGTGTTCGAACGTATAAATATGTTATATCACATGTGATACTTTAAATAGGTTTGATGATAAAAAATAAAACTCTTCGATATTCACCAACTTCTAAAAATAAGCTGTTTTGATTTTGAGGTCAAAAATTATGTATGATAAATGGTTGGAAAGCTAAGGATATATACTTTTCAATGCCAAAAACGATGAGTCAGTTGAAGTTCCACACAAATATTTATACCCGTTTTACGAAAGCATGTGAAGTGTTCTAACTTACAGATTAGTGTAATATCACACGTGATATATCAAACAAAATACTACACCGAGAAAAAACAAAAAAAAAGTTTGTCGAAAGTATATGAAAGTGCCACTCTATTGAAAGATAATTTAATGCTCATCATGATGGTGTAATTTATGTATCTTAACGTTTTGCGGTTTTTGCGATATGTAATTTTTAAAAATAAGGGTGAAAGTGTGTTTTAATTAAAAAACACAAAAATAAAAAGGGGTGGTGGATGTTTTTTAGGGTTTAATCTTATCCATTAATTAAAATTAAATCTTAAATTAATCCTCATTATTAGATCAAAATCAAATGAATGGTGAAGATTTATCCCTTGGTATGTGAGGAGAAACTGGTATGTAAATGAACTTTTCTCTTTATATTAAAAGAATTCAAAAGAAATTAATTATTTGCCCTTTTTAGCTTGGAAAATTAAAAAGAAACTAAAGTTCTAAATTAAATATAGTTAGATAGAAGAAAAATGATTTGTAGGCCTAAATAGTGTGCCTAAAAATAGACCTACAAGTCTACAACTGGTGGAATTAAATATTTGATTGGTGAATATGAGGAGAGAGAATAGGTGTTTGACACTTGTCAAAATATGAATGGATTAGGCCTATTTGTAGGTCTATTATGTAGTCCTATATATTATAAAACAGATTAGAGGAAAATACCAGTAAATTAAATATAATGAGATTAAAAACTTATTCTAATGAATATAATTACATTATAAATTACCTGTAAATTAATGCGAGTAGCTTTTACTTAAAAAATGATCTAAAAGAGAATATGAACGGTGACTTATTGTGAAACAACAGCCTAATAGCAATACATATAACATATGTAAGAAAGAAGAAAGTAGAGGGAATCGAGACATGTACTTTCATTGATAATGCATGCTATAAGATGAACCCTCAATTTATAGGGCTCACATAATCATATTTAGTACAATTATAAGTAGAGGAATACATAAGATGACATGTTATGAGAGTTAAGGTATTTAGATAGCCACATATATTAATTCTTCATAACACTCCCTCTTGGCTATCGAACATTGGTTCTCATACGCTTAGATGTGTTGCCTCGTTAAAAACCTTGCTTGAAAAACCCTGTGGGACAAAACCAAAGCTAAGGAAAAAAGAGTGCAACGCGTATATTCTCCCTCTGACATATATTCTCCCTCTGATGATTAGATCACTTAAGTTCATTGAGTCTTCGCATTCCAGTGTCGTGAACTAGCTTCTTAAATGTTGTAGTAGGAAGTGCCTTGGTAAATAAGTTTGCTTGGTTATCACTTGAACGAACCTTTTGAACAATAATGTCACAATTCTTCTGCAAGTCATGAGTGAAAAAGAACTTTGGTAGAATATGCTTGGTTTTGTCACCTTTGATGTATTCGTCCTTAAGTTGAGCAATACATGTTGCATTATCTTCATGTACAACTGTAGGAGACTCCTGGCCTGAAGAAATCCCACATGATTCACGAATATGTTATATCACACTTCTCAACCATACGCATTCCCAACTCACTTCATGTATGGCCAAGATCTTTGCGTGATTCGATGAAGTGGCACTCATTGTTTGCTTTACGGAATGTCAAGAAATAGCAGCATTAGAACTTGTGAAAACATATCCAGGTTGGGACCGACTGGTATGGGGATCAGACATATATTTTGCATTTGCAAAACCAACTAGATTTCTGGATGGGTTAGTATAATATAAACCCATATATGTACCTTAAAGGTAGCGAAATATTTGTTTCACCCACTTCAATGTCTTCTTGTTGGACAGGAGTTATACCTTGCCAATAAGTTCAATGGAAATGATATATCGAGTCTTGTATGACACGAAAGAAATAAATATTCCCCCATGGCACTTAAATAAGTAACTTTTTGACCAAGAATTTCCTCGTCGTCATTTGTAGGTTAAAAATAGTCATTTTCAACATTTACGATCCTTACAACCATCGGGGTGCTCAATAGATGGGATTTACCTATATAAATATTTTTATCAATTTATCTGTGTATGCATTTTGGTGAACGAGGATTCCTCTTTTGATGTTCAATTTGTAATCCAAGACAAAAATTGTTTTTCCAAGGTCTTTCATCTCAAATTCTTTCTTTAAGCATTCATTACGTGGAGTTCTAATAATCTTCAAATCATCAACAATTATGAAATATTAATGTTCATATCCTTTTGTAAAATGCATGGGCAAA
This sequence comes from Tanacetum coccineum, assembly GCA_026074375.1. Taxonomy (NCBI): domain Eukaryota; kingdom Viridiplantae; phylum Streptophyta; class Magnoliopsida; order Asterales; family Asteraceae; genus Tanacetum; species Tanacetum coccineum. The sequence continues at coordinate 24,776 of BQNB010039345.1, read as the reverse complement.
TAGAATCATTTTTCGTATCCATCCTTTAATAAATATTCACTAAGGCGATATATTATATCAAAGTGAATGATATATTATATCATGTATGACCACTAGCGAGAACCTTTAAATGTTACATAGGCATTTTATTCGATATTGTGATCATCGTCTTTATAAATCAAGAGGGTATTTTCAACTTTATGTGACCTCATAAACATGAGAGTTGTTTATCCATATAAAGATATAACTTTGTCTTTAGTTTTCATGACGTACACAAATTTCATCCTTGATATGTTTAATTCTGAAATTAAGACAAACTTTGTCTTTTGTTTCAAATTCACTTTCTATGCATTCAATCGCCTTTACAATAATTTAATCAGAGCGTATGAAACTTAAAACATATTCATTCTATATCTCTTTACAAACTTTCATTAGCAAACAACATTCTCTATTTGGCACAATATTAAATAAGTTACTTTTTGACCAAGAATTTCCTCGTCGTCATTTGTAGGTTGAAAATAGTTAATTCAACATTTCGGTCCTTACAAAACTATTAGGGTGCCTAATTGATGGGTTTTATCTTATAGAAATTAACTTTTTATCATTTTAATATCTGTAGTATGCATCTTTGGTGAACGGAGGATTCCTCTTTTGATGTTTAATTGTAATCCAGACAAAAAAGTTATTTTTCCAAAGTCTTTCATTTTCAATTATACTTTCTTTAAGCATTCACATTTGGCTTTGTAAACCTCCCGTAGGAGTTAGATAATATTCAATGCATCACATAAACACAAATTATGAAATATTAATGTTCATATCCTTTTTGTAAAATGCATGGCACAAATAGAATTAATTTTTCGTATCCATCCTTGATAAATATTCACCTAGGCCGATAGGTCCATTATATCTAATGTGAATGATATATTATATCATGTATGACCACTAGCGAGAACCTTTAAATGTTACATAGGCATTTTATTCGATATTGTGATCATCGTCTTTATAAATCAAGAGGGTATTTTCAACTTTATGTGACCTCATAAACATGAGAGTTGTTTATCAATATAAAGATATAACTTTGTCTTTAGTTTTCATGATGCACACAGATTTTATCATTAATATGTTCAATTATGAAATTAAGACAAACTTTTTCTTTTGTTTCAAATTTACTTTCTATGCATTCAATCGCCTTTACAATCATTTAATCAGAGTGTATGAAACTTAAAACATATTCAAATCCATATCTCTTTACAAACTTTCATTAGCAAACAAAATTCTCTATTTGGCACAATACTGTACACTACGGCGATTAAAACACTTATGCCCAAAACATGATTCGTTCAATACCGTTCTCGAGAACTTTTCTTATATAATTTAAGCATTATAAATCACTAGCATGCTTCATTCCTTTTATATGCTATTATGAAATTTCAACATCACATGAGCTCTATTCATTTATCTTATAGACGCATATCAATTATTTATGACATTGCCAGACTTATACAATATTAGAATACATTATTGGATCCACCACATGTGAACATGTATCTGCATGATCATTTTCAAGTCTCTAAGAAAATATACATGTACCGTCACTTCTAACTTATGCATATTTCTATTTTGTTTTCTCATAAATACTGATGCATATCCAATAAGTTTTATATATTTATATGGCAAGAGACTTCAATCATTCATGTCTCATCGCAAGTGACTTTAATCATTCACTACTTACTTGCGTCATTAAATTTTTGACCATTCATTCCACGATCCTCGCATTCACTTTGGCGCTATTTTTATTTACATTATCATCATGCACGTTATCATATATATCTATCGACGTCGATTCACTTCTTTTTTATTCCACATTTCACTAGACATTGCATTATATCATTTATTGAGATCTCATAGTTTTTTTTCACGTACCCGGGGTTTTTCAATTACCTTCATGTCTAGTGTCTCTTTAGGAGACTGTTATGGGGTCTTTATTACCTCGATCCGACTATCTTAACTTTCTTGCTCCATTTTATATCTTCATTCAAGGTCTTTTATTTGGAATCGATGAGTCTATCATGTTGTAGACGTGCCATAGACTTACTCTAATAATTGGTCTTATTGTTGGGACATACGTTGTAATTGGAGCTCTAGCAGCTTATATTATCTAGTCACTTTATTTAGGTCACTAAACATGTCTGGCAATTACTAGATCTGGAATGTATATTTGTCCCTTGAACTTCAAGTTCATATTCATTGGTGTGAGGATCACCATTTGTATTATCATAATTTATTCCAAATTCCATGCTGCTCATTCTTCCCCATAATGAATTATAATGTGACGAATTTATATATATTGTGACCAAAAACCATTCTAATGGGGAGTAATCATTATAGATTGTTGGCAAGATGCGAATTCATATGTTATGCCCCATAAACTAATAGTTTTGTTTTTATAATTATTGGTTTTGCAATCAACTAAAGACGTTTTATAAACGTTTCAACAAAAGCAATTCGTGTATGAAAATAGGCTATATAAAATTTAACATTTATTCTAATAATCGCCCAATGCTTGGAAGTATTCATCACCATCTACAAAATATATAGTTTGGAAAACCGTGCTCGCATTTTATTAGTTGAGCCACTAATCACGCTAACTTTAAGTCGCGTATTTGATGATCATTTTGACGATGCATCGATTTCAAAACTCAAAATGATCCACATTCCGAATGTATAGGCCTACATACACCCCTTGTATATTTTTTCCATAACTTTATAGGAGAAAGTCCTTACTATAATTTGGTGGTGATAGATGAAAACTTTCATCGAGAACAATCCAATTTATCTTTAAAGAAACATATCGTTCTTCTACAATTTTGCATAATCATTGACTCAGGATGGTCCAACCGGTCATGCCGCACAATAAATAACCTTGCCACATAAACTTATTGTTTATGATCACTTTTGTGCTTCAACCACACTTTACTTTATGTGAAATCTTGGCACATAAACAACTAGTTTATGACCACACGTGCTTCAATTGCACTTGACTTTATGTTGAAGTCGAATACTATGGTGAAACTAATACATCATCACATTTGTAATTTTGTTTCTCGAATCAAATTTGTATAAGCATTTTATAGCTTTTACACTGTTCAATGTAAAGCACTTTTAAAACTTCAAATATAACATGCACATTAAGTATATATCATTATCATTGAAATAAACATATGTCACTAACGAAGGTGCATAATTTTCAAAATACATGATACCATTACTCAATTAATTAAATGCCTTGCAAATAAAATCACATAATAAACGAATCGTAAACATTTGAGAAACTCAATTAACAAACTGAATCAATTAGAACATCAATACAATATTTATGTACGCCATATATTTTCTCTTTATTCACGAGGGATAGTCAATAGAGATAACCGATTCCTATATTTACAATAATGATAGTGATGTATATATTTAGTGACACATTTATCTTTTTCATAGTGTCATTCTTGTTTACTCTTTCCTTGTCATAGCATCACCACTTTAAAAGTTGGTAACTCATATTCAACTAGACCTTTTTTTTAAATGTGCAGTTAAGAGCTCGTTATTTTACTCAACAAAAAGCAATTAAACATCATCAATCTAGGCGGCGGCCCCTTTATAGGCCTGGCGGCCCCCTTATATATAAGGGAGCGCCGGACCTCCCCCAAATAGCCGTTGGGATTCCCTGCCTATAAATATTGCTCCATTCCCAGCAGAAAAAGTATTCCTCTTTGCACGAAATTTTTTAGTCGTTTCTTTCTTTCTCTAAACCTTCTTTCTCTCACTAAAACTCTTGATCACTAATATACTTAGATCTTGTTTCAAGTGATCTAATCTCTTCTTTCTCGTCTCTTCCCTCTCATTCAAGTGCAAAGAAGAACACTCTTAATTTCCTCAAGAAGTGAAGTGTTAATTAGTGATTCTCCTCCTCCTTCTTCTAAGTACCAACCTCTATGTATATATCATTGTGTATTTTGTGAATCGGATATTGTGTGGACTGATAGAATAGATCTAGTGCAGTGATAATTCCTTGTGAAGTGGTAAGATTGGTTCTAGCTAAGATTAGGACTCGACATTTAGCTTAGTGTCGGAAAATAACGTAAGCGACGTGTAAACGGTTTTCTCCGCCTAAAGGGAGCTTGTTGACATAGTGAAATCTCGAGTCGGATACTCGGGGAGTGGAGTAGGGCGAAGAGGTGCTTCGTAGCCGAACCACTATAAAATCTTAGTGTCTTGGTTTGGTTGTTTCTTTCCTTATCTCTTTACATTATTATTGTTGTTATTGTGGTTTAGTTTAGATAGTTATTGATTGTTCATATTGTGATTTGATTGAACATATAACTTGGATCTATACATTTTTGAAAGTAAACTTTTAAAACGCAAAACAAACATGTAAACTATTCAACCCCCCCTTCTAGTTTCCACAATTGGTATCAAGAGCAAGGTCACTCAAGATTTTTAAAATATATTGTATTTAAAAGCTTGGATCGATTTATGGATTCCGACAAATATCTAGAAGGGCAATCCATGCAAAGACCACCACTCTTTGAAAGCGATAGTTTTATATATTGGAAAAATAGATTCGAGACATATGTTAAATCAAAAGATCTTGATCTTTGGCATGTTATTACCAATGGTGATTTTCAACCTATTGTACAAAATCCGGAAACCAAATTAGATGAGGTTATCCCTTTTGAAAAACAAACCGATGATCTCAAAAAGAGACTTGCGAAAAATAATGAAGCAAAAATGGTTATTTACAATGCTTTGCCAAGAAAAGAATATGAAAGAATTTTCATGTGTAACACGGCAAAAGAAATTTGGAAAACTTTGTTAATCACCCATCAAGGTAATAGCCAAGTCAAAGATAATAAGATCGACCTTTTGGTTCAACAATATGAACAATTCGTCATTTCCGAATACGAATCTATAGATAGTGCTTTTGCTAGATTTAATACTATTATTACTAGTCTTAAAGCTCTTGATAAAGGTTACTCTAGTAAGAACTACGTAAGGAAGTTTCTTAGGGCTCTACATCCCAAATTGAGAGCAAAGGACAGGCGATTGAAGAGTCAAAAGACTTAACATCACTATCTCTTGATGAGCTCATTGGAAACCTCAAAGTCCATGAGATGATCATCAAGAAAGAAAACTGAAATATTTCAAAGCAAAAGTTGAAAGGAAATCTCTTGCTTTAAAGGCTAAGAAAGAATCTAGTGATAAAGAGTGTTCGACTTCCGGTAGTGAAGACGAAGAGTACGCCATGGCGGTAAGAGACTTCAAGAAGTTATTTAAGAGAAGAGGTATATTCGTAAGACAACCTCGGAACGACAAAAAGACCTTTCAAAAAGGCCAAGACGACAAAAACGACAAATGTGAAAGGAAGTGCTTTAGATGCGGAGATCTAAATCATCTTATTGGAGAATGTCCAAAGCCACCGAGAGACAAGAACCAAAGAGCATTTGTTGGAGGTTCTTGGAGCAATAGTGGTGAAGAATATGATGAAAAGATACAAGACGAGACATGTCTTGTAGCTCAAGCACCAAATGAGGTATGTTCCGAATCTTCTTACTTTAGTGATGAAAACTCATCAATTGATGATTTAGCTTTAGACAATGAATATGATAAATTGTGCAAAATGAGTTTAAAGATAATCACTAAGAACAAAAGGTTAAAATTTATTAGAAATAGTCTAGAAAATGAGCTTAGATAATTAAAAGATAAATTATCCATACTCGAGAAAAACATGGGAGTTGATCTTGATTGTGCAAAATGTCATACACTTAAAATTGAAAATGAAAAGCTCGAAGAAGAATCTACTAGATTAAACAAATTTGAAAAGAGTACACATTGCTTGAATGAAATGTTAAATAATCAAAAACCCTCCGGTGATAAATTAGGTTTGGGGTTTAATTCATTTGAAGCATCATCTAGTGGAACTAAGGAAATAAAATTTGTAAAAGCTCAAAAAAAGACGTCTTCTGATGGAGGTCTCATAATTATGGGTAGCCCCCTTAATGTTCAAGGCGAGCCCCTAAAATAAATATGGGAACCGTCACTAAGCAACGCCTGAGTTCTGAAAAAGTGTGTCCGTTTCAAAAATCTAGTTTTTGGGATCCTAGACCAAAACAGAAAATTGTAAACAAATCAAAATTCCAGTGGCTAGTGACAATGAATCAAACAATTTATAAACCATGACAAAGCCACGGAGTTGGGATTTCAAAAACCAATTTAAGATCAAAAACTACACAATAAACCACCTCCTAGAAGAGTTCAATAATAATTATTCTCGTCCAAAACACCGCACCCAAAAAGACATGTGGTCCCACAAAACCACCTCATGGCTTTCACGTAAGTTGGAACAACTTTCCACTCAAAGTTACATGCCATGGGAAATGTGTCTTCCGTTCTCACATGCCCAACCAATTGCCATCAAAATCAAGGGATTTTTGGCACGAACAACTTAGACCCATAAGAGAATTGGGGACCAAATTTTTGAGTTTATTGTCTTATATAAATTAGATATGCTTGGTGTCGACTTGGAGCCGCGACGAATGGACAGAAAGTGGAATGCTCCAAACACACTATGACGGCCAACCGAAATCACTTCTCCACTTACAAGGCATACCAAAAGAGGTAAAGTAATTTTGGTAGTTAATTTCGTGGTAACATATAGTCAAAGGACGATTTCTAATGACTCTCAAAGTAGATATGTAGAACATGTTGGTAATTTAGATATAACTTGCTAAGTATATGAACACATATGTGATAATAAAGTGTAGATAAACTTTTTCTGAACATGATAGAGTAAATCACTAAGATAGGTAAAGTCATAGGTAGAGGGTATATATGAAAGCAAGTCGTTGTATTTGATGAAAATAGAAATAAGGCCAAAGGACAAAATATGTCTTGCAATGATTGATGCCAAACACAACATTGTGGCATAGGAGATTAGGTCACGCTAATATGTGTCTCATTCAATTGTTAGCTTCTAAGGAATTAGTCAGGAACTTACCTAAGCTTAGGTTTGATCAACACTTTTGTGATGCTTGCATAATTGGTAAACAAGCTCAACCGTTAGTCACAAACTAAAGAACATAGTCACAACGACTAGATGCTTAGAACTTCTCTACATGGATCTTTTTGGTCCATCCACAGTACGGAGTTACGGAGGAAATCGCTACACCTTAGTCATAGTTAATGACTAGTCTAGGTACACTTGGACTAGATTCCTTAAGAATAAAACCGAAGCTTTCGATCAATTCTAAATATATAGTAAGAAAATCCCAAAAACCACTTAGGAGGTACAATAGTGTCAATAAGAACCGCCACGGTAGAGAAATTTGATAATGAAGTGCAATTTAAGAGAGTTCTGTAATGCCAAATGGTATAACTCATACTTCTCGCTCCACGCACTCCTCAATAAAATGGCGTGGTTGAAAAGTAAAAATAGGACACTTCAGGAATGAAGTAGAAATCCATGTTCAAACGAGCCATCGTTACCACAAAATTCTGGTATAACCCATAGATACTTCAACAACATTCTCTACTGAATCCTAATTAAGCCATCCTAGAAAAACACCGTATGAAATCTTGAGAGGTAGGAAAGCAACTATTTACTATTTTAAAGTATTTAGGAAGCAAAGTGGGCTTCATTATAAACACCAAATACTACCTACCTAAAGTTTGACCCAAAGTCCATACAAGGTGTCTTTTAGGTACTCCCAAAATAGTAAAAGCCTGTACCATGTCTTAATAAACACACAGGTGCAAATCAAAGAACCTCAACGTGACAATTCGACTGTAACTCCTCCACCCTCTAAGACAAAACCCTCTGTGGATAATGACTTAGATGAAGAAGAATCAATAGGAAAACGAAAAGAAAAACCTAGAAAATGCTATTGAGATGAACACCTTAGAGTTAGACGATATAGTACATATTAAGGAATCTATGAACCATCCCTTAGAAAATGTCATAGGAAACCTTAACCAACGAACCCTTAGGTCTCAAGCCCAAAACCAAAGTAACTTCTTTTAGTTTTATATCAACTATAGGAACCTAAGAATGGAATGAAGCCTAGGAGATGAAAGTTGGATATCGCCATGCAAGAAAATAAATCAATTCATCGCTAACGAAGTTTGGGAGTTAGTTCCTCAACCTAGGAATATGACAATCATAGGAACTAAGTGGGTATTTAGAAATAAGTTAGACAAGAACGGTATTATTTCTCGAAATAAGGCTAGGTTAGTTGCTCAAGGATACAACCAACAAGAGGGCATCGATTATGATGAAACTTATGCCTCGGTTGCTAGACTTAAGTCCATTAGAATATTATTAGCTTATGCTTACGCCTTAGATTTTAAATTATTCCAAATCAATGTAAAAAGTGCATTCCTGAACGGTTTTATCAATGAGGAGGTATACGTGGCACAACCTTCAGGATTTATTGATTTCAAAAAACTGGATCATGTTTATAAATTAAAGAAAGCTTTATATGGTCTTAAACAAGCACCCACAACTTGGTATGATAGATTAAAAGCTTTTCTTATTAAACATGAATATAAAATAGGATGGTAGAATAACCCCTCTTTTTACTAAAAGAAAAGTTCAAAATCTCATCATTGTCAAATATATTCGAGACATTATATTCGTTTCGACATGCCAAGACATTGTGATTGAATTTGCCAAAACCATGCATGATGAAGTATCGACGATGACATGATAGGTGACCTTACTTCATCCCTTGGATTAACAAATTAAACAAAAGGAAGACGGTATATTTTTAATCAATGTAAGTAAATAACAAGAAATGCTTTAGAGAACTTTAGTCTAGAAGATTCTAACCAAATGAAAAACCCCCCAGAACTCCACTACTAAACTCACGAAAGATGAAGAGCTATTGTAGTCCGGTAGATAGTACGTCCAGTATGAGGGCATGATAGTAAGTTATTATACCTAATGGCAAGGTAGGCCCGATATCTGTTTAAGTGTCTCCGTAGGCCCGATATTATGTTTAGTGTCTGCCTTTGTGCCCGCTTTCAAGAGGCTCCCAAAACCTCTCACCTTGAAGCAGTTAAACGTATCTTTCGATACATTAATGGCACTATGCACTTAGGATTATGGTATCCTAAGGGGACCGGCATAAAAACAGTAGTATATGCCGACTCTGATCATGCGGGAGATTATGTGGACCGAAAGAGCACTAGCGGTATTTGTACGTTCGTGGGATGTTGTTTGACATCTTGGTTCTCGAACTACCGAAGCCGAATACGTAAGCGCCGGAAAGGCATGTCCACAAGCACTATGGATGAAACAAGCTCTCATCGACTACGACGTACGACTCGACGACGTTCCCATCATGTGCGATAACAAAGGCTCGATTGACCTTAGCAAAAACCCGGTGCAACATTCTCGTACCAAACACATCGAAATACGTCACCACTTTCTTCGCGATAATGTCCAGAAAGGACATATCTCAATCGAAAAAGTGTCATCCGTCGACAACATCGCCGACATCCTTACTAAACCCCTTAAACGTGAATCGTTTAACTATCTACGTCTTGGTTTAGGAATGATGGAATACATTCCATAAACCTTATGTGTCCGTTTCTCCTTCTTTTAGTTTCGATTCTAGTCCGTGTTCCACTCCGTGTCGTGACAACTTGAATACTTCATCCGAAGTACTTTAAGCATTTTTAATTCGCGAAATGCAAATTAAAATGTCACTCCTCTTTGTTAAATTTTCGTTAAAAACTCAAATCAAAAACCCTTTACTGAGGGCGCCCTCCAATATATTTAGGAGCGCCAGGAGATATGGGACCGCCATCAGCAGACCATAATATGGAACACTTAAACAAAATTTTTCAAAACACAAAAACAAACACTTCTCTATCTGCTGCCATTGACAAACAACGCACAAAAACCCACCAAAACTCAAATCCAACTATTAAAACATCAATTGAAGATCAATTCAACACTAATAATCAATCCTAACATCACAAAGATCATCAATTGTAAGTCATTTCATCTATTTTCTTTCAATTTAAGTCTAGAGTTCATGATGAACACAAAAATTGAAATTGGGGATTTTTGATTTTTCTTTCAATTTTGTATAATTAAGACTACTAGGATACAATGTACAACTAATATGCTTCCCGTAGACATAAGATTTGCATAAATTAGTAAGATTAAACGAAAAATTGATTTTGAACCAAAACCTTAATTTTATTTTCAAATCACTCACGTTAGGAACACAATAAAATTATTGTTATGCATTGTCAATACAACCTAAAAACGTTTTCAAACACATGCATAATGATCTCATGAACAAATTTTAAGATACATAACTCATATGTATTTTTTAACTTGTTTGGATGAGAAAAATCAAATTAAGGAGCGCTTGGATTAACTCTTAGGATTTTATATTTAGGTCGAGTTAACCGTTACTTCACATTTGTTGCATATAGGCACACACTAGGGACTAACTCAAAACATAAAAACAAGTATAAATGATTAATATATGGGCTTGTTCATGATCTTCTAGGTAACAATGCCTCGAGCTACCGGTCTAGATCATCAAAAGACAAGAAACTACATACCCTTAATATCAAATGAGTTTAGTTAACCTTTGCTAAATACAATGTCAAATCTTGAAAAATGATATCTTCATAAGGGAAGGGTTGTAAGTCCAAATTTCCAAAATATGAGTCATATTCGTGCTAAGTTTGAGTCAATCGGCTTTGGTTGTTTATTAGACATTAACGAACAAATTATACCTCGTTTTGTTCTTGAGTTTTATTGTGAACTCACTTTTACCTATAATCCTAAGAGTCAATTTATTGTCAACTTTGTCATTCAAAATAAGTCATTCTCCCTCACTCTTGAGGAATTCGGTCAAATTCTAAAAATTCCATTCAAAGGTCAAGCCTCACTACTAAGGTCTACTAACCAGAAAGGGAGGTCTCTTGACCATTTGTCAGTAAGTGTTCCAAGTAGAGGTCTTTATAAAACCAAACTTCCATCTCCTAGAGTCATTAAGTCCCTTATCCAAGTTCCACGACAAGGTCAAGAGACTCGTACCAAAAACAAGAAAACCATTGTCGTTGGTGAAAATGAAATTTTAACCCGAGAGATTCAAACTCATATGAAACCTTGGTTGAGATTATTCGTTGGAAATTGCCATTGTCTATAGGACATAGGGATCATGCTCCACTTGTCTTGTCACATGCTTTATAGGATTGAGACATCCACTCTTTATCGCCTATGCAATTTTCATTCTCCTAAAGAATGGAAAAGACTCGATTCCAAACCTATGGAACTCTTACCTTAATGGAATCTCCTTGACTATATATTCAACATGTTCGTGTCCGTCTCTCCTGAGCTAGCATTCGATCATTACCTCTCACATGATCGGGCCATGCATCCGCTCGCTCCTCATTATGAAGCGAAAGACCGAGCGGCTCGAAGCAAGAAAAGAACCACGTGAGTCAGAATGCTAGCTCCCTCCCTCCACCACTTAAAAAAACCATCCCTCTTGCTCACTTGATCACATGGTTGACGAAAATAATGATGAATCATCTCACTCCAATTCATCTTCTCCCTCTCAACAATTTTCCCCTTCATTTAATGTTGCTTCTCGAGTCCGTCAAAACCCTTCTCATGAAAGTCATGACTTGAACACCCTTTTATCCGAAACCATAACTTTTCAAGCTCAACAACGAAATGCTCATCGAGACGGATTAAGGTCAATTGGACAAGCTCTCAAGAACATGATGGGAGGAAAAAGGAAGTAAAGATGTTGGCATAACTTCTAAGAAACTATTACTATTATTATTATTATTATTATCTCTCTTATCCAATACATTATATTTCTTTTTATAATTAGAACTAGAACAATGAATGATGACTTCCGAGTGTTAGGATGATCTTTAAAATAGTTTTATCATCCTATAAATGCTTTGCTAGTTGACAATTTGTGTTCTTATGTGAATTTTATTAAGACTTATTAAAATTGCATGCTTAAGATTAATGATTGATGCATTGTTACTTTAGAATTACTTGATTTTTGACTAGTATGAGATGTGATACTTCTGAGGGAGAAAATTGGGAAAATTTTTGCTCCTATAAAAAACGCCTCATATTCATCAGGCGCCCCCTTATAATCATACCGTATCGCCAACGGATATGGGTGACCGCCCACAGGAGGGAACAAAATTTTTTGAATGTTTCTCTTTTTCTGCATCTTTGACCACCCTAGTCCTAGACTCTTGCTGGAACTTCCCTCTTTGAACACACAATTTCTTCAATCTTACTTCCATATCATAACAACACCAATGCTTGCCATTTCCTTTTTACTTTTCATTATTTAAGCCATCAATCTTCTTCAATACGACGCCATCATTCCTCATAGTCTCTTCTTCTTGTCACCCCAAGTCTTGCTCAAATCATCACCCAAACTTTTAGAGAAAACAAAAAATGTCGGTTCGCAAGTATGAACACGAAAACACCTCTTCCAAAATCATCACCTCTTGTCCCAAATGACTCACCACCACCACCTTCCAACTAACACTCTTTCCTCTATAAAAGATAACATGCTAACGATACACCACCCTATGGAACTACCGCATAAAGAGATTGAATTATTAATCAACTCCACCCCATCTCCACACTCAATGAATTCACAAACACCTACACCACCTCTCCACCACACCACATCATTGGTTCCACCTCCTACTAAGTGCTCCATATATGGTGTCATGCATATTTTTTGTCATTGTTTGTAGGTACACCACCAACCGACTTCCACTCATTAGAAATAAAATTAATTTCTTTCAATTTCCGTGTCACTCTCCGTCGCATACCACATTCCAACACAAGTCCATCACCACAATGATTCACCATCTCCATCATTCTCACTCTTCAATTAATCACTCCCAAATGATTAATTTGCTCAAATAAATGTTCACTACCTTTTGGGTATCACATCTTATGAAGTCTCTCCTAAATAATCTACTAGCTTACTTTCATTAGATGCCCTAATTATGTTATGTTATGATTATCTTATGTTGTATCTTCATATATTGTCCTATATGGCTATATATGCTCTTCTTAGAATTTGAATGAACTTTATTTATGAGTTTCCAAAAGTGTGGATTATAATATTGAGATATTTGTCATGCTATGTTGGCTTGCACTTGTACTTCTAACCTTGTTTTGTAGCAAACAAATTATCGTAAGATCGATCCCTTGGTGCCCCGAACGAGGGGGAGCATACATCAAGGGGGAGTCTTTAATCGTCGATTTCTTTCTCTCTACTACAATTCGACGATCAACCTTTTTGGATTCGACAAAAAGGGGGAGAAATGGAATTAAACTCATTAGTAATTTATAAACCTCTAATTTTATACTAAATGAGTTTATATTTTGTCATCATCAAAAAGGGGGAGATTGTTAATACAAATAATGTCTAAAAACGTTATTTATATTTTTCGACCTCTCGATGTTTTGATAATAACAAAATGTAAAAACGTTTACGATAAAAATAAACGTTTATAAATTACTAACCGTAAAATTCTATTTCTAAGATTAATCACTTAAGGTATGGATAAACAAATCATTAAACATGATTAGTGATTAAGAAAATATTTTTCTTAAACCTTACATTTCTACAAAAGTGTTTTTATAAAAATATAAAAACAAAATATTTATTTATAAAAGAAATGTATTATTAAAATAATAAATTTGAAATCAGATTTTTCCCCAAAATGGAAGGTTCTAAAACAGATAACACCTTCTTCCTAAAAAGACAAAAAGAAGAGCGTAGTCTACGGCGGCCCCCTTATAGGCCTGGCGGCCCCCTAATATATTTGGGACCGCCGCCAGCACAACGGCTCTTTTTGTCTCCTATAAATACTGGGCCACCCCATCTGAAAAACAGAACCTCTTGCCATGAATTTTCTCAGATCTACTTTTCTCTCTTCTTTCTTTCTTTCTAAAACACATATCTTAATCACTAACATACCTTGATCTTGTTTCAAGTGATTAATTCTTTCTTCCTCCCTTCTTCTTCTAATCAAGTGCAAGAGAAGAACAATCGTATTCTTCTACATACGAATTGTTATTAAGTGATCTCCTTCTTCCTCCTCAAGATCACAAGTCTTTATTATATTAACTCTGTGTTGTTGTGTAACTTGGACTGTGTGTAGATCCAACTATGTAAATTATGTTCTCGTGATTTGGATTGTGTGTCAATCCAAGAGTATATATCTTGTGAGTGTGTGAAGACTTAGTGAAGTCTTAGATTGGTTCTAGCTAAGATTAGGACTCGACATCTAGCTTAGTGTCGGAAAAGAAAGTAAGCGACATGTAAACGATTTTCTCCGCCTAAAGGGAGCTTGTTGACATAGTGAAATCTCAAGTGGAGTACTCGGGGAGCAGAGTAGGAATGAAGAGGTGCTTCGTAGCCGAACCACTATAAATCTTAGTGTCTTGGTTTGATCGTTTCTTTCTCTATCTCTCTATATTGTTATTGTTTACTTAGTTCATTACATTAGATAGTTTAGTTGTGATTCATATTGTTGATTGATTGACATACAACTCGAATCAAAGCATTTTATAAGCAAAGTTTTAATATATCGTTAAGGCAATGCACAAGTAAGGTAGTATGAAGACTATTACAAGGCCCATAAGAGTATATTAAATGCAATTGAATTATCTTAAGAGGGATCAACCATATTAGGGGAAAGGTAGTATGAAGAATGTTAACGATGGTTTCCCTAGACGTATATGCCAATTTAATATCTTATGCCTAGTTTTCTAAAGCCTAACGCGCACATTCATCACAAGAAGCAACTGTAAAAGGATCTATAATCCAACTTTTATGCAATCATAAGTAAATACAAGGGAGGGTTTAGCCTAACATGTTATAAAGAAAGTAAGAACATAGATCAATCAAACAACACATAGACATATTGAATGAATAAAGATAAACAATCTTACTTGATTAAAACATGGATTAAGGTCAGTTACAATAGGGTTTTGAGGCCCTAAAGATGGCCTAAAAGCTGAAAAAATACTTAGGGTTCGGCTCCTAAAAGTTATACAAAGTTACACACTTAGAACCCTAAATTCAGTTTTGTATATATAGAGAAATCGTCACGACAACGTCCAGTTATAGTTGCAACGCCGTCACAAAGTATAATCTTCTAGATCTGATTTAAGTCGGTTACGTCCTGACTCCGTCGTTAATTCTCTGACGCCGTCACTAGAAAGGTCGCGATGGCGTCGCTTTATGATTGTGACGCCGTCTCCACACTCTGTGAGCATGATTCTTCAAGAGATTTGGTGTAGGTCTCCAAATGCCATCCAAGTGCTAAAAACCTGAAAACAAACGATTAAGCACATAATCTAGGCATATTTGCATGATTTAAGGGGTTAAATGACCCTAAAATAGTTTATAAAATAACACCTCATCAAATACTCCTACACTTGAGATTTACTTGTCCTTAAGTAAATGGGCTTTTCTACCTATACAATAGCAATATTGAGGTCATTTAACCTACTCTTTAAAAGTAGTTTACAACACAACCTTCTAGACCTAGTAATTAAAAGCACGGAAAGTATATACTAGCACCTCACATAAGTGTTTAGATTCTCTCTTTCTCTCGGTTGTATAATAAATTATAACAACTATAGGGAAATGGAAAATTAACACTCATTACCGGTCGTAGCATATAAATTACCACAGGCTTGGTAAATGATCAAACCTCCACCGCTAGGCGCAAGTATTAATCATTACTATCAAAGAGGTATTTTTAAAGGGTTATGGGGTGTAGGTGTAAGATAGCATTAATGGAAACGTAAATGGATGGGATACATTTGGTGAGTGACTTTTAGGTGAATTTGGAATGGAAGAGTTGGCTAATTATTTATAAGAATGCACGCTGGTTTGGTTGCTAAGCCAAAGACTCAGACAAGATATACAAACTCTACAAAACTCTATATTAATCTATTTATTTTTCTTTTCTTGACTCTATGATATACATAAACATAAGCAAATGACAGCCCATATATATTTTCCACTTTTTATATATATATATATATACATTTTTTTTGATTTTTTTCTTTCTTTTTTCATATATTTTTTTGTACACTTTTGCTCTGCCATTGCTTAAATATATAACACATGGCGGGGGTTTATTGATACACCCCTACACTTGAACTAGTACATACTCAATATTTACAATCTAACTAATGACCCGAATTGAGGTAGATCAACATACCATGGAGCTTATTGAGCTCTATTGGGGCTAATAAGTTACTTCTTCCCCAATTCTTCATAAGATGAATACTACCATGAATCCCAATCATCCCAAAACAATAGTTACAAGGATAAGGACTTGGCAACCGTGTACTCAATAATTAACTTGGGTTAAAATAATAATGTACTAAAAGCGAGTACATACAAGGTAGGCTAAGGCAATTTAGGTGTAACAATTTGTTCAAGGGTGACAATGTTCTACATTAATATTCTGGCTTAACCAGAAAATTACGAGAACCATAAAAAAGATAGTCTCGGAGGGTTGTACTAAAGGAGTCTTGCACTAAAAATGAGTACGAAGCACGGGTGTGGGTTAATCCTAGTGCTTCTTATCTAGCAAATCCTAATACTTACTATGCGGTCTCGGGATGCATCACAAAAATAAGTTCTAGAATTTAATATACTACTGGTATGCTTATATAATTTTATACCGATATCAATGCTCCAAAAAGGCGACAAAGACCATACGTACACATCCGTAATGACGGAATAGACACATATGACTGTATTTGAACCTTAACTCGAGAAAGCTAAAGGTATAAATTATCTTAGGTATCAAAAATGGATACCCGAATTCCTAAAGATCTAAAGGAGGACCTCACATTTTTGGAGTGGAATTTTGAGGGTTTTTGTGCTAGTCATATAAATTGCTATCCATGAGACGCTATTAATACTCGGTTTTCGTCGGTATGTGTCATAAAATATTTTAAGTTTTGGTTAAAATTACCTTTTATGCTATGTTTCGATATATTACTCATCATTTTAAGGAACAAGCAAATTGCAATTAAAGGAATAGTTTCTAAGGCTTATTTTCCCCCTACACTTAAGTTGAACATTGTCTCTAATATTTTATAGAAGTACCCGTAAAAATGAATAAAGAGAAAAGAAAACAAGTAAAAGAAACTAGTACTCCCCTGGTTTGCTCGATAATGGAGAAGAAACATACGATAACTGGTTAAATCGTCTTCCAAGAATCATCCAATGAAACTTCCTAAGAACTTCCAAGCTTCTTCTCGTCAAATATAACTTATAATCAAAGACAAAGACAATTATACCAAGCATAAAATGTGCGATTTACAAATATACTATATGAAATTAGGGTTGACATAGGATGAGAGAATTGTCAAACTCATTGGTTTTTGCAGGTTTATAACAGAAGAGTACATATTTTAAATGTTATGCAAGTTTTATTTTCAAAAATAATTAAAAACTTTAAGTTTTCTGGACCTAGGCGTTCAGGTGTCGTGGTGACGGCATCGCGTGTAAATCGTGACACCGTCTCCACGTTATGTGAACGAAATTTTTGTTTTTGATGAAAAATTTCCTGCACTTGATTCTATAAGTTAATTCTTGTACAAGTAGATGCATAAAACCTGAAGATTTGACAATTCAATCATATGACTCGAAACTGACGTGAATTAATCTAAACAATTTATTTTGTATGTTTGAATTTGGTTTTAAAAACTGAATAAATTCTCCTACACTTATTTTGTTGCAAAATACCTCTGATTGCAAATAAGACGAAGTTACAAACAAACAAAGCATGATTACAAACTAATTCAAACCTAATAGAATAAACGATAAAGAATTAAAACACACAAGACACTCCTAATATGCGATAAAAGTAAATATTGGGTTGCCTCCCAAAAAACGTTTTTCTTTATTTATGAGTCTTGTAGCTAGACTCGAAGTCACACTTTTTTACGTGACTTCTCCTTTATCATTCATCGTCTCTTTTTCTAACCTCATCAAATGCCAAACTCCTCTCCTATCTCCTTCTAACTTGCATGTACTCATCCCCAATGAGTAAGCTTTGAATTCAAACTATTTTAGAGAATGAATCTTTAAATGGTAAAACATACTCAAAAAACTTAACATCCCTTAAGAATATGAATTGATGTCTATTAAGCCCTATAACCTTTTTTATAATTAGAATACCCCATCATAACACATTTCTCCGACCTACTTCCCAACTTATCATGATTATTAAGAATAGTAGCAAAGCATAAACAACCAAACACTCTTAAGTGAGAGAGAGTAGGAATTTTTTTATAAATCATCTCATAAGGAGATTTTTCATTTAGCACTGAAGAGGGAAGCCTGTTAATAAGATAAGTTACAGTTAGAATACACTCAGTCCACATTCTTAAAGGAACCCCCCCTGAAACATAAGGGATCTAGCAACATTCAAGATATGCCTATGTTTCTTCTCAGCAGTACCAATCTGCTATGGAGTATAAGCACAAGAAGTTTGGTGTACGATCCCTTTATCATTACAAAACATGTTTACTGTTTGATTAACATATTCCGTACCATTACTAAATGAATGAACTCCACATGAATCATATATTTTCCTATCCAACACTTTGTAATCTTGTTGATTCTTCCATACTTGATCCTCAACATATGGTTCAAACATTGTCTTCAAATCTACATATAAAATCAAATCTAAGTCTTCCACTGGCCTTGTTGATCCATATTTAGCTTTTACCAATTTGTACAAGTCTTCTAAATCTTGCCTGTCAAAACTTTTAAGCATTTGACTAAAGACCATGTACATCTTTAAACTTCCATCAGCTCTTATTATTTGATAGTAGTTGTTCTTTCCTTCTTTATGGATCTTCCAATCAACAATAGATAGAGGCTTAGTAGCTAAATGAATAGCATCATATGCTACCTCTTCTTAATCTGGAATGACTTTTATTAGACTTTGAAGCTCTGCTATTCTTGATCATCATCCACTTCAGCTGTTTCTTGAACATAATCCACCTTTTGTTTTTTAGTGACCTCTTGTTCTAGCTCTTCTCCTGCTCTCTTTAAACTACCTTCCACCAAGTATGTTTTGTAATCAACAAATGTATTCACCCTCGTGAAAGCTCTATCAAATATCTTCTGAATAGAATCAAAAGATTTGTTCTTCAAATATTTGAGCTTCTTTCCTTCCATATTCTTTAGGTAAGTACACATGATTTTTCTTTGTTGAGCTTGAGTTGATGGTTTGTTCCTCTTCTCTTCTGCTCTTTTTGCTGCAAAGTGCTTTCTTCTTTTCTCTAAGAGTTATACAAATAATGTAGCCTTTTCTGCATCAGTCAACTCTTCTTGCTCCTCTGCTTGTAGTCTTTGAGCCAATTCATGATCAGCCTAAATTTTAGCCTGAATATCATCCCATTCTTTAGTCAAGGCAACATTGGCTTCATCTTTCTCCCTTATAAGTCTTGCTTCCTCATCAAATTTAGCTTGTAGTCTTTTAGCAGTTTCTTCATCAAAGCTGATTTAATCTTTCTTCTTCAAAGGCTTCTCAGGTTCTACCATTTTCCCTTTGCATTTGTCCTAAACTTTTACCGGTGATGGTTGTTGTGAAGAAATTGCTGTTGTTGTTGTTGTTGTTGTACCTGCCTCTTGAATAACAATCCCTTTCCTTGGAGTTGGAATTGTAGCAGTTGTTGTTGTAGCAGTACTAACCTTTGTTGAAGCAGCACTAGCTGGTACACTTGGCTCTTCAATAACATCCCCTTTTACCTTAGGTTTTACACTTTTCAAAGCTGTAAGTGCTTGAGCCAGGGTAACTTCATCAACAGTTAAATTCACATCTTTAGTAGCAACTTCTTGTTCTGCAACAACATTTTCTTTTTGCCATGCAACAATCATCTCCTCACCAGCTAAAATCTACATCAAACATCTCATTATTATCGTTAACTAGGGTAATGTCTTCATCAGCATCAATATCATGAATCCTCCTCCCATGTTTGGATGCATCCTCACCTAAATCTTCTTCATCTGTAGAGGATTCTACCCTAGCTGTCAAACCAACGTTGTATAATCTTTTGTGCTTATGAGTTCTTAACCTCTTTTTTTATTCAAGCTTCTTGACCCTCCTTTTCAAACTAACAATCTCTTCAGCTTGAGTGGTCTTTTTCTGCTCTAAATCAAGAACTCTTGTTTGTAAAGTTATACATAATGCCATCAATTCTTGAAGTTTCAGACTATCCTCACCCCTTCGAAGTGTGTTACCTCTTGCAAGCAGTGAATCATTGGAAAGTTTAGATACATTCTCAGACCTAGTCTGAGCAATTGTATCCCCTATGGTTTCTTGGCGCCTGTGGGACACTACCTGAAGTTGTTCCTTGGGAACCAACTTCATTAGGTGTTGCCTTGGATCGGGTCTTACTGATGTTACCACTGTCCTACTCTGCTTCTAAGCTAGAAGCAGTAGTTGCAGCCCTCACCAAACTGTCATCCAACTCCTTATAGATAGCCTCATCTGCAACATTATCACTAGGGACACTAGATTGAGGTACCTGAGTGTCCTTCTTCTTAGGCCTCCTAGGTTTTTGAGTTTTCTGAGATTGAGGAGATTGTTGAATAAAAGTGGGTGTGTGATGGGGATCAGTGGGAATTCCTGAACCTTCACCCATTTCTTTCTGATTGTGTACCACCATTGTTGGAAATAAGGGTGTGACTCTACCAGAAAATCCTTTCCCTACCCTTTTCATATTCCCAAATATCTTCTTAGTGTGAGAGGGAGCAATATAAATTCTATCATGAGTTGCCATCCCTTCCAGTTGCTTATCCAAAAACACTTGTACAAACCTTGGATACATAAAAAATTTGCCCACATTATCCAAGTTCTTCACCATACTTTCAAAAATGTATTTTGAAAAGTTAAACTTTTAGTTTGTAGCTAAACAGATAATTGCAAAACCATAGTGCTACTAAACTCATTCCATGCAGTAGTATTAGAACTTAGGCATTGTAGAATAGTATGAATAAGGAATTTCCATTATGGGGAAAAGAATGTCTTATAGAAAGTAAGCTTTTGTGAAATTTTCTCATACCCCATTAATGTAAGTTGTTCAAAGATGGTAGCATTGGGTAGATAATCAACACCTTAAGCATCTTCTAGTTGAAGATCTCTTCTTACAATCGACTCAGTAATGATGATCTTCTTTCCATCCACTAGGGCTTGTAACTGTACTTCCCCATTGACAGTTTTCGCCTTGACAGTAGCCCAGAATTGTTCATACTTTATAGTGTGTGTATTAAGAAAATCCACTATCTGCTCAAATCCTTCACTTTCAGCGGGTTTAAATAAAAACGCGACCATGTTATGAGTATCAACAAACTTTAGGGTCATCATTGTGTTAGGTTTTGATGATGAATGATGAAATTGAGTTAGGGTTTGTGATTAAGGAGTATATGAAAGAATGAAAGAGATTAAATGAGTGATTGAAACCCTTAATCAAAGTATTTATGAAAATACCTAATGCATTTAACGTCACCAGCAGTAGTAAGTTTATGCCTAGCAGCATTAACTTTCACCAGCAGTAGTAAGTTTATGCCTAGCTGCATTACTTTGAGTCACTGTATTAATCCATTTCAATTCTAAACAATTGTCTGTTTTTAATATATTCCATCTCTCTTTCTATTTTTCAATCACCAACTTTTCTCAATTCTTTTTCTCACTAAATCACTCTATCGTTTTTACACAACTCTCTTTCTGTTTTTATTCTCACCAACTCTCTCAATTCTTTTTCTCACCAAATCACTCTGTCTGTTTTACATAGCTCTCTTTCTGTTTTTATTCTTACCAACTTTCTCAATTATTACAATATTAATTATACCAGCAGTATTAAGTATAACTAACAGCATTAACTTAGCAGTTATAAGTATAACTAGCAGCACTAATTATACTTAACAGCAGAAACTTTTAATGACATGAATAACAATACTAATTCATACAAAACTCTACATAAATATAAAGAGATAAAAGATTTTAGAGATTTAACATTCCAATACTAGCAATCAAATATTGAAATCTACTTACATCAAAGGCTTTTGTAAGCAAATTTGCAACATTCTTGTCAGTATGGATTTTGACCATTTGAATCAACTTCTTTTCATTGCAATCCCTAATAAAATGATGTCTAATCTCTATATGCTTTGTTTTTTTTAATGAAAAACATGATTTTTAATTATGCAAATAGTACTATTACTGTCAATAAAGATCTTGGTATGCATAAAATTATACCCATAATCAAGTAGTTGATTTTGAATCCAAAGCACTTATCCATAGCAACTTAAAGTACCGACATACTCAGCTTCTGTTATGGAATTTGCAACCATTATCTGTTTCTTATACTGCCATGATATTAATTTACATCCAAGGAATTGACACCTTCCTATTGTAGACTTCCTATTCAAGCTTGCTCCAGCATAATCACTATCAGTGTATGCTACCAAATCAAAAGGAGAATCTTTTAGATACCAAAGGCCTAATTTTAGTTGACCTTTTAAGTACCTAAAAATTCTTTTTACAGCATGAAGATGTTAAACCTTTGGATTGACTTAGTATCTAGCACAGGCACATACTGCAAACATGATGTCAGGTCTTGAAGATGTAAGATACATCAATGAACCAATCATTAACCTATACATATGAACATCCACTTCTTCACCATCTTCATCCTTGAGCAAAGGCTTTTGAGTTTCTATTGGTGTGCTTGTAGTCTTGACTTCGATAAACCTAAATTTCTTTAAAATTTCATCAACATATTTATCTTAACTAATAAATATTCCATCCTTCTTCTGCTGTACTTGTAATCCTAAGAAGAATGTAAGTTCTCCCATAGAATTCATCTGAAACTTCTCATGCATCAACTTCTCAATGCATTGCATTGCTCTTTCTTTGTTGAACCAAAGATGATATCATCCACATACACTTGGACCAACAAAATATCACCTTTGTATCTTTTGATGAATAAGGTCTTGTCAATTTTCCCTCTTTGAAACTCATTGTCCACATATACGTTGATAATGTTTCATACCAAGCTCTAGGAGCTTGATGTAGTCCATACAGTGCCTTTTCAACTATGTATACTCTATCAGGAAAGTCTAGATCTTTAAATCCTGGTGGTTGACATACAAACACCTCTTCTTTAATCTTCCTATAGAGAAAAGTACTTTTTACATCCATTTGATACACCACAAAATCTTTATATGAAGCATAAGCTAAAAATAGTCTAATTGCTTCAATTCTTGCAACAGTGGAAAAGACTTTATCATAGTCAATCCCTTCTTCTGGTGTGTACCCTTAAGCAACCAATCTTGCTTTATTTCTTCCTCTTTCATCCTTTTTATTCCTGAAAACCCATTTAGTGCCTATAGCCCTTTTTCCATTTGGTAAATCCACTAAAGTCCAGACTTCTTGTAACTTGAATTGTAGAAGCTCTTCTTGCATAGCCTCTATCCAGCTTGGATCCTTCAATGCATGAATTACCTTTTTGGGTTCTTCCTGTGATAAAAAGCAAGCAAACAAGCAGTTTTGAAGGTCTTTATGGTTGTTCTTTATTGAATAGAACTAACAAACCCATGTTCCTCCAAATTCTTTGACATTCTTCTTGTTTGTGTAGCAGATTGAAAATCTCTAATTACTTGATCAAGAGTATGATCTTTATGAATTCTTGTAGTTGGAATAGGATTGACTTGGATTTTTGTATCCAAATTATTCATTTTAGCCTCTGCACCAACATTTTCATCATCTTCAAATATGCTATAATATTCCAATTCAGGAATATCTCGATCAACTGGAAGTTTAATTCTTGTTTTTCCACCAATAACATTAACTTTATTTGTGCTAGCAGCATTAACAGTGTTAGTGCTGTTAACATTATATTCCTTCTCTTGATCATTACATTCACTATCTTTTCTTGGATCTTCATCAACCTTCTTTTCATCATTACTTGAAGGTTTGAATCCATCATCTTGAGAACTCTTTGGATCTTGGGAAAATGTAATCTTTGACACGTTCTGTCTCCTTTCTAGCTTGACATGCATTATCACTTGCTTTTGTACCTGCAAAACCATTAGACTGTGTACCTGCAACAATTGGCTCATAATTCATTGTTCTTGTTAGTGCATCAATATCAAATAGCCAATCTGGTCCACTACCTATAACATTAGGTGTATTCTCACTAAACCTAATATGCAAGTTTTCTTTCACTATCCTTGTTCTACTATTGAATACTCTAAAGGCTTTACTATTCAAAGAGTATCCAACAAAGAAACCTTCATCAGCCTTACCATCAAATTTGCCTAAGTGATCTATGGTATTGAGAATTGTAACAGGACACCCAAATGGTCTCATAAAACTTAAAGTTAGTGTTCTACCATGAAAAAGTTCATATAGGGTTGGTATTCGCTATTTTATACATATATTTTACCTTGAAAAACGACCCAAAATGACCAAAAACATAATTAAATTTGCAAATATATGTTGTTTTTGTGTTTATGCATGTGCAGGTATCAGATATCAAGAAAAGGACAAAAATAAAGACAAAATCGGACAAAACCGAGCACGAGAATAGAATGAGCGCAAGAAAACGAGTCCAACGGTGCCTTCGCCATTTATATGGGTCGGACCGACCCATATTTATCAAATATAAC
>BQNB010039344.1:18929-48128 GCA_026074375.1 Tanacetum coccineum | reverse complement strand
ATATTGCAATTTATATATCTAGAATCATAGGATCACAAATATTGACCTATCCTTGCCTTTAGTTTAGTGAGCTTAGTTGGACCAGCAGTTGACCCTGGGATCAACGAGTACGTTCTTATTGCATTGGTAAGGACTCGGACAATGGACTACTAGTATATAAAGAGCCGTTAAGCAGTAAGTGGGTAAAGTCTCCATGAGCTAGGGTTTAGTAATGTTAGGATTAATGTTTTACTTGGTAGAGTCTTTTCTGGACCATATGTATATTTTGAGTCATCTATTTCAACATCAGGTCCAGAGGGCATATAATTTCCTGTCATGGGTGGGGGTACCGCTTGCATTTCACAGGATTTATAAAGCTGTTTATACAAAGGTAGATTTTCAAAATCACTGTCTTTTGTATTAAAGACACTTTGTGAAGTTTCATTTTCATAACTCAAATTCCCACAATATCTGAAATCACCATACCCAAGCCCAAATTTATCAGAGGCAGACATTTGATCATTTATGATTCTATCAAGAGTTTTTGTAGAATGATTCCATTTATCTACTATAACCTCTAAGTCATCTTTTTCTTTTTGAGCTTTAGCCAACAAAGTCTTATGGTATGTTAGAACATCTGTTTTATCATCTAAATCTATTTTCATAAATTTGATTTTTTGTTCATACCAAAGTTGACCTTGTTGATGGGCAACTAGTTGTGCTTCAACCTTTTTAAGACCTTGAGTATAAGCCTTTATCTCTACACTAGCATCACTAAGTTCCTCTCTCTGAGCATCATATAGTCTTTTAAGATTTGCATAAGATTCTTTACACTCATTTGAACATGAATATACCTGTATGTTAGATCCTGAGTTGTTGTTAGCCATTAAAGCATAATCTTCATCATCTTTTGAATGAGTTGTCCAGTCAATGCTTTCTCCATCTCACCAATGCTTAGACTCTTCCTTTCTTTCAGTTGCAGCTCCCCATCTTTATTTCCAGGATTCCATCCAGCACTCCTTCTGTTATCTACCCTCTTGTTCAACAGCTCTCTTGCAAAATGCCCGTTTTGTGGCAGTTGTACATCCACTTTGGTTTTATAAAACCATCGGTTTCATTTGCATCAAACTGTATCTTTCTACCCAGTCTTCTTTTAGACTTCTTTATTCTCATTGAGATCAATGCCACTTGCCATTTTAAGTCCAATTCTTCAACGGTCATATTCATCAACCTGGGTCATAAGTCCCTCATGATCCCCATTGAGGACAACTTGATTGACTTGGCAAACAAAGAAATGATATGTTTGTTCAAGCTTTGAATTATTACCAGAAGCACTGGAAAACACCATAAGCGGTACTAACAGTCATTATGTACTGCTAAGTGTTTTCAAGAAACAAATGCTACATTTTGCAAGTTGGAAGATGATGCAGTAGAGCCTTTTACATCATTTTCAAGACTCTTAGATTGTTGTACAAGTCATCAAAACTGAGACTGTCCATTCCTGGTTTGTTCCTCATAATTAAGGAAACTTGTAACCAGCAGAAGGTAGAGATCTTAGAGAAATTTCTGATTTTGGCATCGTTCAGTAGATACACCTGCTCCATGAATCTCTAACTGACTGAGAAGACTTTGAAATCTCTCAGAGCCTTTGTGAATGCCATCTGAGTTGGATACAGTGAATCCTTCAAACTGTTGCTTCAAGATGTACTTCTGCAATCTTTTGGATCAGCATTTCCACCAAATCTGGATTGATGGCATTCCACCATTTCTTTTGCACGCTCATCTAATGGAATTTAGCCTAGATGATCTTCTGGTATGGCCATTAGCATGGTGGTCCTAGCTTTTCCTTCCTCCTTTCCTCTGGCCACTATTTTCTCTGAGTTTTAGGAGCAAAATTTTAAGTGTCTGATGTATCATTGTGACTGACACAGGACCATTCCCATTTTGATAACCTCCCAAATTGGATAGTCCGTAGTAGCCAAATATTGTTCCAACTAAAAGCCCATTAACAAAATCTCCCTTTTGATAATAGGCAGCTTGATGGTGAACTGTATGAGGAGTTTGTTGGTTTGTGTTTGTTGTGTTTCTGGTGGAGGTGTGGTGGTGGATTCTCATCTTGAGGTTTCAAAGTAGTTTAGTTTTGATGGATGGAGATGAAAAACTGGTTTTTTTAACTGGTTCTCTTGTTAAAGTTTTCACAAGGCTCTGATACCACTTCTGAAAGGTCCTTGATAACATGAATGGATATTTGCAGCCTATAAAAGTGAGATACCAAGATGTCATAATACAAACGACTATGTAAAACAATGACAATGAATACTATGGTTATGTAGAATCTTAACACATGTACTAAGAAGAACAATGAACAACTGAATAACAACTTAATTAATGTGTTCTTGAGGCATTACAGATTTGCTAACTATTATGTCATATGATTTGCAACTTGTGGTATTCGTCTTGTAATCATCTGTGTTCATAATATTCTAACTATGCCAAAGGTGATCCTTTTAATATGCTACGATAACCCCTAATAGGCATACGATCTCTTTATTTCTAAATATCTCATAAATATCATTTAAATATCTTCTCAAACGGAACTAACTAACTTTCATACTAACGGTAATAAACTAACTAAACAGTAACTTTAATACTATTGTACTGTACGAGTACTAAGTATAACTGTCAGTACTAACTATTTGTACTGTCGGTACTAAATTAAGAAAACATTAATCCTAACATACAGTTTTCTTATATTTGGCTTGACCGCTCTTTTATCTTCTGTTAATTTGCTTGCGTGTGTTTTAGTGTCTTGAATTGATTTTAGTCACCACAAAACCTGTGCCAGTCTCTCAGGCTGAAAACCCTCCTTATCCATTAGATTTAGGATTAACATAGGTTTAGCATAGGTTTAGCATAGATTAGACTAACTTAGATTAGAAAAACCAAAGTATTAATAAATTGAAAGTGTTTCTCGCTCTTAGTGATCGACACCCTACTTACCACGAAACTCCCATCGATTGGGTACACTTCCCGTGAAAAGTGTTGTTTTAGGTAAAGTCGGAAAAATATAAATTTAAAACTTGAAAGAATAAAGTACACCTACATGACAACACCATTAAGTTTTTGGCACCGCTGTCGGGGAGTGAGAATTAATCTTGATTTTTATTTGATATTTTGGTTTTTAGCATTAGATTAGATTAAATCTAACCCTTAGGATTAGTGTAGTTTAGATTAAGTCTAAATTCTTGTCTGTTTGCTAATTGTGTTTATGTAATACGGCGTATTCAGTTTACTGAATACGACGTGTAAGTTATTTGACGGTTTTCTGCCCTAGTAAGTTTATTACAGGATGGACGACCCAAACATTACTATGAAACAATACATCAGACTCGAGGAAGAAAAAGCTTTAAAACATGGGAAAGTGTTTAACTGGGATACTGCTAGGTATAGTAAGATTTGGTATGATGAAGACGTTTACGACCTCAGATCTGTTGAAACCGAATTCCCAGGTATAGTCTTCAATGATAATTTGACATCGAATGAAACACCTTCTTGTGAACCCACGGTAAGTTCTCTTAACAATAATGAAATTGACTTTAGAATATCGTTTGACGAATCTGATGATGAATATAGAGCCATGTATTACTTTTCTGACAAAATACTTGTCTTCTATACACATAATTCCCACTGATTTTGAAAACAGATTTGGAAAATGATAAAGAAAAAGTCAATATGCCTTTGTTTCCAACACCCGAACCTACGGTCAGTTGTATTGATGATTTAGACATCTTTAAAGATTTTGAGAATGAATTTCCAACCATTGTTTATAATGATGCTCTAATGTCTAAATCAGATTTCTCAACTGAACCCACTTTATGCCCTCAACATATCGATAAATTTGATTTGAAAGATGAAACATTATTGTCCGAATATGATAAAGTGGAACAAAATGTTTTGTACTTTAATGATCTATTCCCTTTCTACATAATTTATCTCGATGATTAATGTGTTGTCGTTGTATGGTATATTTAAGACGATTCAAGTTTTAAATTTATATTTTGTTGACTAAACCAAAAACAACACTTTAACGGACATGTACCGAGCGGAAAAGTTTTCGTGGCGATATAGTAGGGCGTCAATCACAAAAAGCGAGACATTAATTCTCCCTAATTTCTATCAATGATTTGTAGTTATCGCTAAGATTAAAACTAACTAATGCAAAGAGGGGGGGGTCTCAGTCTGTAGAGACAGGCACGTGCTTATTTGTGAGAAGTACAAGAGAAAGATTCAATAAACACACACAAGAATAACAAGAAAACATAGCGATAGACGGGTCGAGCGAACTAATGTAAGGAAAATGTTATACTAACCATGAAGAGATCGCCGATAGCGAATGCAGGTTGTTAATTTAGTCTGCAACTAATGTCCCTACTATCTCGAAGGTATGCTTCGATCACTTAGACTTAGGAGCAGTACTTCTTTTCTAAGACCTAACCGCTAATTGCTGTCACAATTAGACGCATCCGCATAGAACCAGCTTCCTTAAGTTATTATAACTACTTAGCAATCTAAGTAATGTGCTCTTTACTAAACCCAAGCTCATCGAGACATTACCCACCTACTATGCTTAACGACTCTTTATAATACTAGTAGTCCACTGTCCCGAGTACCTTACCAATGAATAAAAAACGTACTCATTGATTACCAAGGTCACCTTATGGATCAAGCTAAGCTCACTAAACAAAAGCCAAAAACGTCAATATTTATGATCCTATGATTCTCGATATATAAATTGCAATATGGAGAGCTATCCGTAATCTTAGCATAACGGCGCGTACAACAACACCGAAGTTGCAGCACCGTTAAATATGTAGGAACTAGACCCAGTGAACACAATAGGTCGCATAGCAGCATTAAGCACGAAACGAAATATAAATTGATAAACATAAATAAACAATCAATGAATAAATTCGCGTCAATCAGAGCATATAACAAACCAAACATAAATCTTCAAAAAATATGGCTGATACCTAAAGGTATCAACCGATAGACATTGTAAAAATACAACCTGGTGATATATGAACGAATTAAAATAAAGAAACCTCAATCAAACCGCGTATTCGGTTGCGCAAAAGATTACAAGAGTTTTCCTATGATTACTGAGGCTCTATTCTGACCTCTATGCTCTTCTGATTGTTCTCTCGCTCGACTTGGTGGTTTAGGGATCACTTGCATCATTAAAATTGAGTTAGGCGTCGTCCTGTAATATATCGGGACTTGGTAGTCATTCGGTACGGCGTGATTCTGGGAAGCTCAATACGGCGTATAAGATGACTTGGCGTGGGCTCTCAGAATAAAATATTTCTAGAAATTTTCTTGAAGTCTTCTATTTCTTCTTTTTTTTTCTTGACAACTATGGATACGGCGTATCGCGACTATCTCCAGCTACACTGCGTATCGGACCTATTTTATACGGTGGTATCAGACCTATTGCGTGGTACGGCGTAATAGGGCTACTCCGGTAACAAATCGAATTGGCTCATTGGGTTACACGAGTATTGGCTCTTTGGTCGTCATGGTGTTTTGTACATCTTGTGAGACGGCGTACTCCGAGCTGCTTGGGTACGGTAGTATGCTAAAGAAAGAAAAAACAGTGGCCTTTCTCCTTGATCATTTATGACCTAAGTAAACATATACGACGTATATACTGATGAGGAATACGGGATTCTCAAAGTCAGGAAATGGTCATTTGATTCTCAAAGCTTCTTGAAACTCCGATATAGGACTGTAGATATAAGTACGGTGGTATTTATGCTGTCCAGATCATAACTTTCTCGAACTCTTTTTAGCTCCAAAATGCGTGCCTTTTAAAGCATAACTTTCACCAAGTACTCCACAGTAATTACTGCAATTTCTCAAATAACAAACGATTAAGTAACAATCTTGCAATAAATATACAAAATGGGTAATATAACATGGGATAGATGAGCTATAAAATAGACGTATTTGATGACATCAATATCTCTAACAAATCGGATAAAGGCAATGATTTTTTGATAATAAATCGATAAAGATACAATCTTCGGGAAACCTAATGAAAATACACAAGGGTCAAATGAACTTCTAAAAGCAAGTCACGATAAAATCAATAAAGTTTTCATTATGAAAAGTTTTGTCATGGAATTAAATGTAAATATCGTGGCTTGGAATTATCTTGTCAACGGGATGCTATTCAATCTTATTAAGAATTTGTATGTGCATTTGGCATTTCGTTTGCTAGGAATTTAGTTTTTAGTGAAGTGACGACCATTATCGATCTCACGAGCCTTTTTAATAGTTAGACAATATTATGTAATTAGATTATAAGCCTACACTGGCCGGCTTATAGAAAAGCCCAAGGCAAAGCCTGGCCCGACCCATCTTATGTAAGTATATTAACCCTCTCCACACATGGAGAGGGTGTTGGTTGAAATGCATTATTCTCACATCTTGTTCAGATTTTTCTGAATGTGATCTCCATCCACTCTCACACAACTATCGACATTTATTCTCTCTCCTAAGTTATAAAAGTGTAGAGTGAAATATACAAATCCTTCAATTGGTATCAAGATCCATGGTTCTATCTTGGTTCCTTTTGTGATTTAGTTGTGGTAGTGCTTATTCGAGCTTATTAGATTCGGCTTATTTGTGGTTTAGAAAGTTTTAGCTTTTTAAGCTTACTTAACATACGGCTTATTTTCCCCTTCTTTGTTTTTTTTGTTTTGTTTAAAAAGCTCATATCTTTCTTATTTAAAAACCTAAACTAGTTATTTTAATAACTTATTCGTGGCTACTATTCCTGTCTAAGAAGCTATTTTCTTTTTGTCTTCTAGTTTTAAGTTTTCTTTTATCAACCTTAAAACAAGCGGAGCCAAAATTGAAAAAACCAAGCGAAACGGGGGTCGGGGTTGAGAGATACATATGCGCTGAGTCAAGGGAAGCGCAACCGACAATAATTTATGGCAAATAATTGCCTGACAACAAAGAGGTGGTATCTAGAATTGAAAGATTACACAGTACATACTCATCAAAGGACCCCTCCCCCCCCAACCCCCTAGGTGAAACCGCTGCATAACCCTCACCTAGCAACTCAAGTCCATCAAATGATTCTTGGTTTCAATTTCTCTCAACAAATAAAAGAGCTCACCATGCAACAACCAAACCCATACCCAACCCACACCACAACACACACCCACTCCGCGTTCGGTCGTCAAGACAATTATGCCGACCCTCCACCAACCCCCCACCAGCCCACTAAAACCCAAACTGCCAACTCGTTGAGTCTCGGGCCTTAAGATACAACCAAAAGTCTCGTTGAGGACACTTATATCCAATTGATCATGTTTTCTTCACACACTGTGAACATACAAGTAAGATTTTAAGAGTCCTTCCGCATTGATCCTCGTGGTATTGCCAGAACATCCGAGTGATACGAAAGTACTTACAATAAAGATGGAATTCCTTCTAGAGCCAACATCAAACAAGCTCTTGGTAGGTGACATGTGAGATCCACTTTATGATTAACTTGTGACAAATGTAAAAAGCACCATGGTGGGCCGATTCTTTTTGTGAATCAAACTTGTTTTTTCCAGTTGTGAATTGACGACTTATAGTGGAAAAAACCTCTCGATAGCTCAACAACCAGATTTTCTAGCACATCGAATGTGAACTTCTTTTCAAAACAAATGATTTCTAATGAAATTTGAATTTTATGCTATCCAACACATTCGATGTGTCACAAATACATTTCTTACACGACACGTCGATAGATTTTACAAATCAAAGTTTTTCTCTTAATCGTAGAGACAAAAGTAACTAACCGATTCACTCAACTAGTCGTTCTTGACTGCTTTGAGACGTTCCGATACAAGAACAGACAAGGCATAGGCTAATAAAGGAGATTTTATGGTTATACACATCAGATTATCTGATCTTATACTGAAAATCCTGTCAAGGAGTTCTTCTTAAGATGAATCTACCTGATCACATGTCGGCCACACGGATTCGAAGGTTAAACCAACCAGTACTGTCGGCGAATGACAAATCAAAAAATCGTCCACGACACATTATTGCTAACTGTTTTATTACAGGATCAAGTTATGGCGAAATGGAAATACCTTCGTTCCAGTGGAGTCAATTCCACATCCGCCATGCACACACTAACAAAGACTTAATGTGTTCAAATCAAAGACATAGCACCATGAAACCAAAAGACCAATAACACACAGATAAAACAGCTTATTTATCCGCTACTTGAGACTGTAAGTAATGTCATGATCAAGAAAATTGTGAGCATTGCCAGGTTCCCGAAAGTCCAACGACACATGAAGGTAATGCAACCATTGCTAAATGCAGACCCCAACAAACAAAAGGATGATCAAGAGATTTTAAGAATGATGGTTAGTCTCAAAGAAAGCTCAAAGATCGCACAACTCCTAAGGGACAAATCTCAAAGTTCACTACATAATGTACAAGGACATCAAGAAATTTGAAGAATCCAAAGACTTCGAGCTACAACAGAAGGTCAATGACAGTAGAAATGCAAGATTCATAATGCATTGTCTTCAGGGGTTGACCTACCTTAGGGGGAGATTGATATGATTAAAAAAAAAGAACTAATTTCAAATCCAAACACCCCGTATATAATCAAGAATAAGCAAAGCTCTTAGCTCGTTGTCCAATTGTAAGCGTAATGACTAATATATTTGGCCGGGCCAATATAGGAATATACCCACTTGTAAGCCCATACTCAAAAAACAATCAAAACATACCAAGAACTCAAGCCCATGGGGCATTAAAACCACTCATGTATATAAAACCACCCCGCCAAACCACCCCTTTCTAGCCATGGAAGGGGTTGGTTGTTCCATTTTATCACTAAGCTTTCATTTGGGTTTTTTTTCTCCTCACTAGAAATACCCTTCACAGTTCTCTCTCTACTAGATAAATTGCCAACCCAAATCATTCTTTTTGCTTGTGCAATGATTCTCCAAAATTACTACATACAACAACCACTATGAAGCCAATAAAACTACATATGAAATCCTCTTGAAGCACAAAGGATAATAAATTACACTAATTTTGCAAACCTTCATGTAAAAGAAATCCTAGTAAATATGCAAAAAAAGGCGCATTCTTATTTGCGCTAGACAAAAACCTAGCAATTTACCCTGCAAATATATAACCAACCATAAAAAATATTTCATAAAAAAACTTAAAATTATTTATAACCCTTGAACGATGATTATTGAAACCTATATTATGAATTATGAAAATGATATTGAACCATTGTTTCGCAAAACGTCTTGTGCGCTGTTGTCTGGGGGGGGGAGCAAAACCCATGTGGTGGCAAATGATTTACTAACAAATAACACGGTTCGAAGGGTAAACTTGATTTCAAAGTAAACCCATAGAGGCGCACAAAACACTTAGCCGATTGATTATCAATGTAAGCTGGAAACAAATATAACCAAAATGGCACCACCATAAGTAAACGCAAGTTCCCAAGTTCCTCAAAAACCGCAAAAACTCAACAAAAATAACAAAACAAAACAACCTCCAAACACAACAACAACCGCTTTAAACCGGAGCGGAGGTGACCAACTTTCCCTTAGAAACTAAATCTCTCGCCTAATGTCAAAATTGATCCGCAAGCTTATCACTCCAATCCTTTCAAACCATAAATCCAATTTACATTTAGAAGTAGCATTTCATAACCTAGAAGCATTTGATTCTATTTTCGATGAATACCGAACTTTTTTTTTGATTTAATTTCAATTTCTCAAAATTATGTTTAAAGAAAAAAGCCTCTCTTAGTCCACTTACTTACCAAAAGATTTCCCCATTTCCAACCCCCACCCGCCCTCACCCCCCGCCGGACACCACACCCCGGCCGCCGCAGGCATTTAATAAGGAGTCTTGAATCAACAAATCTCGTGTTAAAAAATACAAAAAACCGAATATAAAGTCTCAACTTGAGTTAACTTATCCGTAAATCCGTGATGGGGACAAGCTCTCAGCAACTACTCCTTAAAAAATCGTTCCCATGCTTAGCTAAAGTTTTCCTCAAATTTTGTGTAAATCGGAAATTTCATTCTTTAAAGTTGGTGGTTTTCCCCGAAGAGGGAAAAATTTATTCACAAATTTGTTACGAGATCCTCCTAAAGTCCAATCGAATTTGGTGGTACTTTCTCGTACCAAGTTTTAGCTGGCATCCCCCCTCGAGCGAAATATGGAAAACATCATAACTTAATCACATCGTTAGGCACATTCCTAAATCGTAAAGTCGAGGTAATCCTTTTGAAACTATTGATATGAGCATGAGGATTTTCACTCTCACGACCGTAAAATGGATTTGCTTGAACCAATTGTAACAAATTCGTTTTAATCTCAAAATGATCTGCATTAATTTCTGGTAAAACAATAGCTTCTCCGTACCCTTTCTTGGGTGCTCGGAGTAGCTCTTCCATCGTACGTTCCGCAATTGGTGCAACGATAGTACGAAGCTCGGGTTCGATTGTGTTTGGAGCACGTCCTTTGTTTCGACGTCTCGGAATGGTGACGTTTAAATTATTTGGAAAATAGGAATTTCTAGTGCGCATGCACTAAACAAAAGAAATGAGAAATGAAACGAGAAAAGGAAATATTTTTGTTTACCGAATAATCAACAAACTTAGGGTAACTCTCTTAAGAAAAATAAATTTTACAAAAGAGGTGCGCCTTTTTCGTAAGTGACACAAACGGTAAAAAAAAATTAATCTTTGGTTCGGGAACTTATTGATGGATAATACCTCAATTGAAGGTATTATTTGTTGGTGTTCTTTTACCAACTTGGTAATTTTTTATATTTACAAATTAACGAGAAGAATCGAAAAATCCAGAAGAGCAAATATTTTTTTCTTTTTGTTTTTTTATCTTTTACTTATACTAAAAAGAAAAGAAAAATATTTTTTACTTTTTATATTTTTAAATTTTTTTTTTTTTTTTGATTTTCTTAAAAGCGTAACTTTCGAAGACGAAAGGTTCTCCAAATCACGATCAACAAACTTCAAACGAAAGAATCTTAATCACAAATCCCCGGCAACGGCGCCAAAAACTGATTCGTAGAAATCTATACACGTATAATGATATAAGTAGAGAAAATTACCAAACTACCCTTGAGGACAAAGGTAATGAGGAAAATTCTCACAAATATATATAATAATACGTATATTTATCGGTAAGTGATTACCGGGTCAATCCGTATTCCCTCGAAGATTAATAAATGAGACCAACGTTTGTTATTTGGACAATGCTTTGAATTGGTTCATAGATGAGTTGTTAACTAAAAAATCCCTAAAAGTAAAGCAAATTAAAGGACAATAAAAACTAATTTTAATAATGGAAATTAAACTTTAACTCAAAACCAAACGGGAACCCTAAAATGGGATTAAAAACCCTAAATTTTCCCCCCCCCCCCCCCCCCCCCCCAAAACTAAACCTAAAATGAATTTTCTTCGTTAAAAATATACTCTAATTGACTAAAAAGTAAGTTCAAAGAAACTAGAACAGAAAAGGAATTGAATGTGAGCTTAAAAACACAAGACGTGTAACGAAAACGAAATCCCGATATTAAAATTGAAATTTGCAATTTTAACCCTACTAAAACAAAACTATTTTTCCTAGAAACTATATGAATAAAGAAAATTTTCTAAAAAAGAATTATATTTTTTTGATTATTTTTCTATTTTTTATGAAGATATTTTAAAGTTTTTAATAAAAATAAAAAATAAACACACTAAACCAAGTAAAAAAAAACTGAAAAAATTATAGAAAGTAGCTTGAACTAATAGGAATCTAAGAAAAATAAGCTTGGTTACACAGCTTATTGAATAAGCTGTGTAATAAGCCTAAACAGCTTATTAACCTAAAAATGACCAAAAATGTATATAAAAGAAAGATTATGGCAAATTATAATGGATGAGCAATCGTAGCAAAGTGGTTAGGTGTGTGTTGAGGGTGGGACTATTGTGTGGTGAAGTTGAGGACACAGGTTCGAATCCTGCCTCAACCATTTGATTTTTTTTTTTTGAAAACTTATAAAAACAAAGTTGTAGACAAGCTAAAAATTAAGCAGCCATATAACAAAAAAAGTTATATTTTGAAAAGGCCCAAGATAAGCTTAAAACACAGATGAAAACATGACAGACACAACTTAACTATAATTATTTAGGTTTTTTAGGAAACTTAAAAAGCTACACAACTAAATAAGCTGATGACAAAGAACTATAAGCTAATTTCCTACCTAACCCTACCCTAATAAGCTGAAAATGACAAAAAAAGCAATAAAATATAAGCCATAAAGCAGAAAAATCACAAAAAAAACTAAGCACTTAATACTAAATCAACTAAACTACCCTTAAACAGCACCCTACATGGATCTTTAAACATATTATTCAAAAAGCTCTTTGGAATCCTTATGGGGATAAGACATTAATCAGGCTTAAACTATAGCTAATAATCTAAACCTAAAACTGCTTTTTAAAATGATTTTGAAATCAAATTGATTTGATGAAAAAATCTAAAAGAAAATAAGCCAGAAACCTCAGAACATAATGAGTTAGTATTATTGGATTTAAAAAGACAAATGGCTTTAATTGCCAGCTTAAAACAGAATTGCATAATAAACTGACTTTTTAAAACACTAAATGCAAACAACCTAAACAATGACCTATAATCTACTTTGATTCTAAAATTAAAAGATCTAAAAAACTAATTTAGCCTTCTGAAAATTCAACTTGAAAATGGCCTGATGTGAGTTAATACTGCTGATGCAGTTTGCATATTTTGAACCAAAACTTAAAATAAACAATTACAGTTTAAAAACTAGATGACAGCCTTTTTAAAACTATAATCTAAGAGCAATGAACACAATTCTAATGACAAGAAACTAATTAAGCTAAAAATTACTTATACTCCTCATCCTAATATTTAACAGATCGTAACATATCCTAAAAAGACCTTGATATAACCCAATCTTAGCTAAATCCAACTTAAACATAACTTATTTATAAGTTTAAATCAACAATCAAAGGTCAATTTGACCACAAGCAGTTCTAACTTGTGGTTAAAACTATTGCCCCAAACACCCCTTTAAACTCTTTCATTTCAAATTAAGCTTATGAAATTTAATTCTAGTGGACAAAACTAATAACTAGATATTGCACAGCTTTACAACAAACTATATTGAACTTAAACAATAAAAGCCAATTAAGCCAGAATCTTAAAGCTAACAGCTATTTCTATTATTTTTGGTTTTTCGAAAACAGATTTAAAAAGACAAAGTTCAGAAAAACTAAGATCTAAAACAATAACCTACAAAGAACAGACAATCAAATAACCTAAAAAGCATAATGAAAACAGTATAAGCACAAATAACAAGATCATAAGCAAAATAAGCAACAATTAAAGCAAGAAAATTAAACAGTAAAGAAGTAAATTGGAACTTACCAAGCCTTAGCAAATAAATAGGCTTTTAAAAGCTCATGGAAGCTTCTCTTACAGCTCTAAAGCTTATCACAAGGATAAGCTAGTAAAGTCCCATAAGCTCTTCCATTGTAAGCTTATCATCCAAAAAGCTCAAAAATCCATATCAAGCAAAGGTTTATTATCTGATTTTAAGAGTTTAAATAGATTAGATGCTTATTATGAGCTCAATTTGAGCTTAGAGACTCAAAGAGCTAATGTAGAGCTTTTGAAACAGTTAGCAAAAAGCAGTTGGAATTTTAAAAGCTTATAAGTAAAAAAAACAGATTATGTAAAAGTAAACTTTGATTTCATTAACTAAAAACTGAGTTACAAAACTTTGAAATTGAAATTACAAAAGCTTAATAGCAAATTACATTTAAATGAAAAATTACTTAAGCTACTAAAAATTAAAAAAAACGGGAAAAGAAGATGATGTGTGTGAGGCGTGAGCTTGTATTTATATAGCCTACAAGAGATGCTTCTAGGAGTAAGTCTAGCCACTCCTCTATCCCTTTGATCTTGTCTCTTGAATCTTCCCTCATCATTAGATCCTTGATTTGAGCCGTTGGATTAAATGAGTGAGCACACGGATTGCCAATGTGGCATTCCGTGTGTCAGGCTCATTGTACTTCTTTTGCACTAACTTTAGTGCAAATTACCAATCATTGGTGTGCTTTCTTTTATGTCCCGCGTGTCATTCCTTGTGGGTTTCCACCAATGAGAAGCATTCGTGACGTACTTCTTTTTGCCAAGTTGGAGAATCACTTGAATCACAAGGCCATTTCATCAATTTGCTTTCCCTTTGATTTGACTCGGGTTAAATGAAGATATTGATGAAATAGTAAATAATTCGCGCCTCTTTCTTTTATAATTGTTTTTACTTTTACCGTTAAAGCGTTTGGAATTTTGACCGGGGAAAAAGGGCTTTGACTTGGGCCTTTTTATAAATAGGTTGGGTCGGGTTAATGTTTATGGGTTAATAAGATAACGAGCGTTATCTCTTGTAGTATAAAGAGATAACGACCGTTAGGGTTTGGGGCCTTTTGTGAAATATGTTTAACAATGAGGGGCTATTTTAGGAATTTTTTAAAAGTTTTGTCCATTTAGTGAGTTAACTTTTGTTGACCAAGGGTTTGACTTTGGAGTTGACTAATTTGACAACCTTTTTTGCTATCAATCATCGCTCTGTACACCTCTACACAAATCCGTTCTTTTCCCAGTGTCCGAGTTTTGTCTGGTTTTGACCGTTTTCTTGATATTTTTGCAATATTCGTACCTACACAATCACAAAGACAAAACAAGCAATATACAAGCATTTTATGCACAATTTTATCTTTTAGGGCCATTTTTGATATAAAACAGATATGTGTTTTCACACATATCAGTATCCAAGTTATTGTTTTTCGCATATGTTTAGCATTTGGTTTTGGCAATATACATGGTGACAACTTCCACATTGAGGAAACAAAGTGATGTTAATGATTTCCTATTAAAGTGATAATGATAGTTTTTGTTCCTACCTGTCTCCCCTAGGTTGAAGTGCTCTAGACATAGGTCGAGGACTATTAGTCATTTCTCAGGTAGGTTGAGTTTAGACCTCATTGTGGTTTAGTAAATTCGACTTCGGTTTTAATGAGGGTTTGTAAAAAATGTTTTACCTCATCGTCGCTTTGCAATAGGAGTTTTAGTATTGTTTATAAGTATAAATTTGGTTTTGAATTGGATTTCTATCAAATTTTCTTCGACTCTCGACTTCTTGGGCTTTTACAAACTTTACTTGTTTGGTTTAGCTAGGGACTCTTTTGTAAAATAAAACCACAACCATGATTTATCTCCGGAAGTTTTTTGAGATGTTAATATTTTCATAAGTGAGTGACAACTAACATTAATAAGATATAGCCTAGATATTTTGTTTTTCTAAAGCTTCACATTTTCAAGCATAAGTTCTTTGACATAAATTTAATCATTCATCAATTACTTACATCCTTAATATACCTTTTTTCTAACCCTAGATATTAATCTTTTAGATTCTAGTACTTTACAATCATTTTCTAATTCTATTTTAAAAGCTTGTTTTAGAGTATTCTATTTTAAAAAACCAATACTTTCGAGCCTAATTAGGGCATATTCTAACTCTATATCATTATTAAGTCATTAACATCTATGATGATTGTTGGTCATCACAAAAGATTTCGGTTTCGGAAAGTACCCCTCCCATCATTTTAAAGAAGGAGCTTCTTGAGCCATAAGAACACATTTTGGTCATTATTTTGTCTTCTCCTCTATCCTTTCATCTTTCTTCGTCGCTATCACATCACCATAACTTTGCCTAACCAAGATCCTCCACCAAACAAAATCGCATTTTGATTTAGATATCATTGATAGTTTTTGGAAATTCTCCGCGAGATGAATTTGGATCTCCCACTTAAAGCATTTTCTTTCGCCTTGCAATTTTGGGTCGTCTTTATTTCTTTGAAATGATTTCTCACTTCATGTGGTTTTCTTACGATCGTCCTCGTCTTTTGAAGAATTTCTTGAAGTCTCTTACGGCCATGGCGTATTCTTCATCTTCACTAAAGAGGTTGATCAATCATCCATCACTAGATTTTCTTACTAGCTTCAAAGGCAATAGATCTACTTTTGTTCCTTTTCTTTTGAAGGTTTCGAATCTTTCATTATTAACTTCTCATAAACTTCAAATTACCAATGAGTTATCGTCAAGTAAAGAGTTTTAAAGATTTTTTGATTCTTCAATCAAGTGTTTTTAGACTAATAATAATATTGTTAAATTTAGCAAATGCATTATCTATTAATTCCTCTTCTGAAATCATGAATTGTTCATATTGTTGAATAAGAAGATCTATTTTGTTAG
Source organism: Tanacetum coccineum (assembly GCA_026074375.1). Classification (NCBI taxonomy): domain Eukaryota; kingdom Viridiplantae; phylum Streptophyta; class Magnoliopsida; order Asterales; family Asteraceae; genus Tanacetum; species Tanacetum coccineum. The sequence goes on along the minus strand of BQNB010039344.1, from coordinate 31,732 downwards.
CTTTGACTTGATTATTACCTATGATGATGATTAAACAAAATATCCCAATTAGTTCATTTTTTCGGTTTGACACATAAAAAATTCATTCATATTCTTTACTTGGTAAAGCATTTATAAATTACTATTTTAGCTCTCATTATTTTAAGCAATTCTTTTTAAAATATCGTTTTGTTTATGGGAAAAGTACAATTTCATCCTTTTTAGTTTCGAGAAAATTTTTAAATTAGGAGGAAAAACACCATCGTAATAATAAAGCCAAAGATCTAGATCTTTGACATCACATAAGTTTCGAATTATTATTCTAATAAATAAATTCTATCACTTTCAAAATAGTGTTGTCATGATGCATAGATTGCCACTTCTAAATATTTTTTCGGAATCCCTAGATCAATTCAAGATATAATATACAAATTAAATTTAAAAATCTTTTGTTTTAAAAAACGGGCTCTGATACAATTGTGGAAAACTAGAAAGAGGGTTTGAATAGTTTATCGCTTTTTAATTAAGGTTTTAAGGTGTTTTTAAAATTTTAGATTCGACCTTTATGTTAATTCAAAACTTTCATAATATAAAAAACAATATACGAGACTCGGACGACGCATCAATAGAATGAAATGACTGGAAAAAGTAATGTAAGACAAAAGATAAGAGTCAGAACAATCAAACCACAACGCAAGGATTTATAGTGGTTCGGCCAACGAAGCACCTCTTCTTCGCCCACTCCATACTCCAACTCCCTCCACCGAGCACCAAAACTCGAGAGTTTCTTAACCATGTCAACAAACACCCTTATGACAGTAGAAAACCGTACACAAAAACAAAACGTTTAGCTTACACCGATTTACGATTACAAAGCCAAAATGGTCGAGTTTCAAACTTAGCTAGAACCAATCTTAAATCCCAACACACGACCTTCACACATGTTCAACATGGACTCTACACAACTTCATACATGACATCTTCAACAACTTCAGACTTCTTTCACTAACTTTTGTGACTATAAATCACTACACACTACTATATCACAAAACTTGTAAGATTCACCACGGATCAAAACTAAACTTACAAAGATCGCCAAGATCTAGTTACTACACACAAATACAGCCAAGATCTAGCTACTACACATAAATACAATATATACAATTAATTTACAAATATGTGATATAGATGCAACAAGATTGCAATATACACTTGAGGTGTAATACTTCTTCACTTGATGATGAAAGTATTCTTCTCTTACACTTAAGGAATTTAAGCTATTGGATCACTTAAGAACCAAAGTTATAATGATAAAAAGATCAAAGGAATTTTAATGGAGATTGTGGGGAGGCTGTTTTGGAACAGAAAGAATTAGTGCAAAGGAAAGAAAATAGTGAGGAAGGCCACATATTTTATAAGGACCAGCTGAAGGAGCGTCAGTCTATGGGCGGCCCCTTAAAATAGGTGGGGGGAATTGGTGGGCGGTCCCCTTAAAATTAAGGGGGCCTCCCGTGTATTTAAGGAGGCGCCTAGACTAAGTGGCTCCCCCAGTTGGTCTTTTGTGTAGGGTGGATTTTCAGATACTTTTCAAGCGTTTAGGTCTGAAAAATTTGAATTTCAAAATGTTTATTTTGAATAAAACCTTTCTTTTAGTTGTAGAAAATATTTTGTAATGTTTATAAAAATGTTTACAACATTTTATAAAAGTGTGAGGTTGAATAAAAATTTCCTTTGATCATAAAATGCATTAAGCATTTATTTTATTCATAACCTTGAAGTGGATACAAAATTTTCGAAATGAAAATTACTACTAATTACTGTTTACATTTAAATTTAACATTGAAAGTTTTTTTAAATTTTGTATTATCAAAACGTAAGATCAATGTGAAAAAATATTAGTAATGTTTTTTAGCATTATATTTTATTTTGACACACTCTAATAGGCCTGCGTCCCCCTTGATTAGGCCGGCCCCCATATATAATCCTGGGAGACCGTCGTCAGAGGGGGGACCATCCACCAGCTAGCCGTTGAAAATCCTGTCTATAAATACTAACACTATTTCTGTGCATCAAAAAAATACCATCATTTGCACAAGATATTTCAGTCTTCTTTCTCTCTCTAAAAACCTTCTTTCTCTCACTAAATCTCTTGATCACTAACATTGTTTGATCTTGTTTCAAGTGATCCAATCTCTCATCTCATCTCTCCTCATTCTCTCTATCAAGTGCAAGAGAAGAACATTTGTATTCGCCAAGAAACGAATTGTTATTTAGTGATCTCTCCTTTCTTCTTCTAAGTATCAATTCTATAGTAATTAACTTGTGTAAATGTGTGTATTCGGATTAGAAGTAAATCCGATAGTGTAAACTGTGATTGTGTTATGCTTGTGAACGGTAGATTGGTTTCTATCTAAGATTAAGGACTCGACAATTTTAGCTTAGTGTCGGGAAAATAACGTTAGACGACGTGAAACGGTTTTCTCTCCCTCCGCCTAAAGGAGCTTGTTGACATAGTGAAATTTATCTCTAGTAGATACTCGGAGGAGTGAAGCAGTGCGAAGAGTAGTCATAATCCTAACCACTATAAAGTCTTGGCGTCTGGTTTTTGATTGTTTCTTTCCTTTCTCTTTATATTGTTGTCCCCATTGTTAACTAGTATTACAAGATTAGATATTTGCATGTGTTTGATTCATATTGTTGTTGGTTGAACATACTACTCGAATCTAAGTATTTTGAAACTAAACTTTTAAAATGAAAAACGAACATGTAAACTATTTCAAACGCCCTTCTAGTTACCAAAAATGGTATCAAGAAGCCAAAAGGTCCTCAGATTTTTAAAATAAACTGTTTTTTAAAGCTTGGTGATCGATCTTATTGGATTCGACAAATATCTAAAAGGGCAATCATGCACAACCACCCACTTTTTGAAAGTTGATAGTTTTATTATTAGAAAAATAGTATTCCGAGACATATGTTTAAATCAAAAAATCATATCTTTCCTTTGGCATGTTATTACTAAATGTGATATTCAAAAATCAACTCAAGTTCAACAAAATCCAATCAAAATCCCGAAACCCAATTAGGAAGGAGGTTATCACGCCGAGTTTGAAAAAAAAGTGACGATCTTAAAAAAGAACTTGTGAAAAAAAACGAAGCCAAAAATGGTTATTTACATGCTATGTTTTTGCAAGGAAAAGAAAATGAAAGAATTATTTCCATGTGTAAATAACGGCAAAAGAAATTTGGAAAACTTTGTTAATCACACCATCAAGTAATAACCAAGTCAAAGATAACAAGATCGACTGTTGGTACAACAATATAGACCAATTCGTCATTTCTTGAAGACAGAAACTATAGAATAGTGCTTTTGCTCGATTTAATACTATTATCCTTATCTAAAAAAGCTTTTGATGAAAGGTTAATCTAGCAAGAATTATGTTAGGAAAGTTTCTTAGTGCTCCTACACTGCCTTAAATGGAGAGCAAAGGTCACTAGGCGACTGAAGAATCGAAGAAAGACTTAACATCAACTAAACTCACTTTCACTACCACTTGATGAACTACATCGGAATCCACAAAGTTCACTACAAAGATGATCACCAAGAGCAAACAATGTAAAAGTTCCTGTTGCTAGTGATAATGAAGTTAAACATTTTTATAAGCCATTATCAAAACCTGGAGTTGGATTTTCAAAACCTAATTTTATATCAAAAACTCCACCACCTAGAAGAGTCACAAATAATTATTATCATCCTAAAACACCGCAACTAAAAAGAAATGTTGGTCGATAAAATCAACCTCGTGGCTTTCCCGTAACTTAGAACAACTTCCCACGTCAAAGTTACATGCCATGGGAAATGTGTCTTCCATTTTCACATCCCAACCAATTGCATCAAATGCAAGGGATGTTTAGCACTAACAACTTTGGACCCATGAGATATTGGGGACCAAATGTTTGAGGTGTTGCCTTATATAAATAGATATGCCTTGGAGTCGACTTGGAACCTGATGAGTGGATAAAGGATAGCGAATGCTCCAAACACATGAAGTGTAACCGAAAGCTCTTCTCAAGCTACAAGGCATACAACAAAGGTAATGTTATTTTTGGTAGCAATCTTCGCTGTAACATCATTGGCAAAGGTACGATTTTGAATGACTTTCAAAATAGATAATGTAGAACATGTAGATAATTTAAGATTTAACTTGTTAAGTATAGGACAAATATGTGATAATAAGTGTAGAGTAACTTTCTCTGAACATGATAGTAAAATCACTAAGGATGGTAAGGTCATAGGTAGAGGTATTAGGAAGAAAGGCTTATATGTGATGAAATTAGGAAATAAGCCTAAAGACCAAGTTTGTCTAGCAATGATTGATGAAAATTCCATGTTGTGGCATAGGAGATTAGGTCACGCAAATATGCGTCTCATTCAGTCGTTAGCATCTAAGGAATTGGTTAGAAACTTACCTAAGCTTAAGTATGATCAACACTTCTGTGATGCTTGGAAAATTGGAAAGCAAGCTCATGCTAGTCATAAGGCTAAGATATTAGTCTCAAAGACTAGATGCTTAGAACTCCTTTATATGGATCCCTTCGGTCCATCTGCCGTACGGAGTTACAGAGGAAACCGATACACCTTAGTCATAGTAGATGACTACTCTAGGTATACTGAGATTAGATTCCTTAAGGACAAAACCGAAGCTTTCGATCAATTCAAAATATTTAGTAAGAAAATTCAAAACCAATTAGGATGTACAATAGTGTCAATAAGAACCGACCACGGTAGGGAATTTGATAATGAGGTGCAATTTGGAGAGTTTTGTAATGCCAATGGAATTACACATAACTTCTCAGCTCTACGCACTCCTCAATCAAATGGCGTGGTTGAAAGGAAAAATAGGACACTTTAAGAAATGAGTAGGACTATGTTGAATGAGCAATCGTTACCACAAAAGTTCTGGTGTAATGTACTAGACACTTCAACATACATTCTCAACCGAATCCAAATTAGAGCCATCTTAGGAAAAACACCTTACGAACTCTTAAGAGGTAGGAAACCTACTTTATATTACTTTAGAGTGTTTGAAAGCAAGTTCTTCATTTTAAACACTAAAGACTACCTTACAAAGTTTTACCCAAAGTCATACGAAGGTATCTTTTTAGGTTAATCATAAAATAGTAAATCCTACATCATCCTCAACAAACATACTAGGAAAGTCAAAGAATCACTCAACATGACATTCAATGAAACTCCTCCACCCTCTAAGACATCACCCTTGGTGGATGATGACTTAGATGAAGAAGAATCAATTAAGGTTACCGAAAAGAAAAAAATTAGAAAAATACATTGAGGATGAAACTTTAGAGATTGACGAAATAGTCAACATTAAGGAATCTAGGAACCATCCACTAGATAAAACATCATAGGAAACCTTAATCAAAGAACCCTTAGATCACAAGCCTAAAACCAAAGTAACTTCTTTTGTTTTATATTAACTATAAAACCTAAGAATATGAATGAAGCCTTAACGGATGATAGTTGGATAGTCGCTATGCAAGAAGAATTAAATCAATTCATTGCTAACGACGTTTGGGAGTTAGTTCCACAACCTAGGAATATGACTAGCATATGAACTAAGTGGGTGTTTAGAAATAAGTTAGACGAGAACGGTATTGTTTCTCGAAATAAGGCTAGGTTAGTTGGTCAAGGCTATAATCAACAAGAGGGCATCGATTATGATGAAACTTATGCCCTAATTGCTAGATTTGAGTCAATTAGGATACTATTAGCTTATGCTTGTGCTTTAGATTTTAAACTATTCCAAATGGATGTAAAAAGTGCATTCCTGAACGGTTTTATCAATGAGGAGGTATACGTGGCACAACCTCAAGGATTCATTGATTTTGAAAAACCGAATCATGTTTATAAACTAAAGAAAGCTTTATACGATCTTAAACAAGCACCCAAAGCTTGGTATGACAGATTAAAAGCCTTTCTTATTAAACATGAATATAAAATAGGAATGGTAGATAACACTCTTTTTACTAAGAATAAAAGTTCAAACCTCATCATCGTTCAAACATATGTCAACGACATCATATTCAGCTCAACTTGTCAAGACATGTGTGATAAATTTGCCAAAATCATGCATGACGAGTAGGGGTGAGCACGGTTCCGAAACTGACCCGGAACCGAGAGAACCGAGAACCGAAAAACATATGTTTTAGGAACCAAGAACCGAACCGCAGTTCAACAAGCACTATGGATGAAACAAGCTCTTATCGACTACGACGTTCAACTCAACGACGTCCCGATCATGTGCGACAATAAAGGTACGATTGACCATAGCAAAAACCCGGTGCAACATTCTCGTACTAAACAAATCGAAATATGATATGTGTAAAATACACATATCCGTTTGTACCTAAAAAGACCCAATTAAACCCAAAACAGTCCAAAAATGGCAAAAATATGCTTGTATTTGTGTTTTGTGTGTGCAGGTATGGATAAGTCAAAAATCACAAGAAAACAGTCAAAAACAAGCAAGCACGGACACGAGAATCAGAAGAGTACAAAGTCGAAGCCCAAAAAGCCAAGCCAAAGCCAAACCCCTAGCCATTTCCTCTTTTATAAAGCCTCAAGGACCAATCTTGCAATTTCCAAAAGTTATTTATAACTTGAAAAGGGATAAAAGAAAGACAAGGACCAAATGTGCAAACTTCCCAAACTCCAACAGTTTTAACTGTCGAAGAAGTAGGCGGGAACCCTTTTTACTATTCATCGTCTCTCCCGTTTTTCCCCTATGGTAAAACAAGGGGCAAATCAAAATTAGAGGGTGATTAAGTCAATTCAAGAGGTCTACATCACAAATGAAGGGACAAATCAGTCTTTATCAAAGGATTCATTAACCTTCTCTCAAGAAGAGCCACGTCAACAATGAAAGAAGCACAAAATTATGTGGGTTTTTTCTTGAAAAACACCTCACAAAGAAGCACAAACGTCACATCAATGGGATGACACGCTGGCAATCCTCAGGTGTCCACAAAGTGATCTAACGGCTCAAGATTTAGCCCCAATGATTGATGGATTGAATGGCAGAGATTGAAGGATTGGGTAGCAAGGAAAAAGGGCCTAGAAGCTTCAGCTTGGCACTATAAATAGGCCTCATTCTCACACACAAAAGGGGTCGTCTTTTCTCTTTATCTAATTTTTAGTAATTTAGTCTAGCTTAAATTCGTGTTTTTATGTAATTTTCCTTTTTCAAGTAATGTAATCAGCTTCTTTAGTTAAATGAAATTCAGCTTTTAGTGTTTTAAATCTCGTTTTCTAAGCTCTCATTTAAAGTCATAAGCTCTCTTAATAAGTTGTCTCAATAAGCTAATATTAAGCTCTTTCAGTCTATAAGCTGAAATAGAGCTGTTTGAATTCAGTATTAACCTTATCTAAACCTTAAATCAGTTTAATCTTATATGGATCTTATTGAATTTGAGCTTTTGGAAGGGGATCTTACCTTGGAAGAGATCCCAAGGACTTATACCTTAGCTTATTAATAAGCTAAGGAGCTTTGCCCCCCCCCCCCCCCCCCCCCCCCCCCCCCCCCCCCCCCCCTCCCCACCCCCCCCCCCCCCCCCCCCCCCCCCCCCCTTTTCCCCCCCCCCCCCCCCCCCCCCCCCCCCCCCCCCCCCCCCCCCCCCCCCCCCACCCCCCCCCCCCCCCCCCCTTGTAGCTGCCTTAATTGGTCCCTTTTGTTTAGCTAAAGGATTAAGTAAGTTTCTCTTTTCATTCTTCTCTAATTTCAGTTTTAAGTTGCTTAGTTTTAGTTTATATGCTTAATATTGCTTATTTGCTTATTCTCTTTGCTTATTAGTGTTTAAATATCTCTTCTAGTGCTTATTAGTTGTTTGTCCTAATCTGTTTTTGCTTATATAGTTATAGATTTAGTTGTAATTTCTGTCATAAAAACTCATAAAATCAAAAATATAGTTTAAATAGTTTAGATTTAGATTAAGGGCTTTATTTAGTTGTTCTCATTCATGATTATTAAGTTTGTTTTAAGCTAGTTTTATATGGGTATTAGTTTTTGTTCATCAAATTTCTTGTTAAAAAACTTTTCTCAGACCTGTCAAAAGTGGTAAAGGGGTGTTTGTCTCAGTTTAGTGCAGTCTCAAAATTTGCACTAGCAGTACTTACTTAAGTTTGTACATGCCTGACTCTTTACACTACCAGTACTAACTAAAAAGTTAGTACTGCCTTCACAAGTTAGTACTGTTAGTATAAATTTTAGCTTTTCAAAATTAAGTAGGAATTAAGTTTAGATTTAGTTATAGCTTATTAAGATTTTAGTTTTAGTTTTCTAGCTTATTTCATTACTCATTACGTTTTCAAAAGTCAAATTGCATCAGCAGTACTCTCAAAGTACTGCTGAATTTTCACACTAGCAGTACTAACCTCAGTTAGTACTGCTGTGTTCTCAGCTTAATTTAGAACAGTAATTTTAAGATTTAGCTTATCAAATTCAGTAGGATTTTAGTTTTAATATAGCTTAATTTGGTTTAAGTCTTAATTTGAAATTTCTAGCTCATTTACTTAGTTTAATTCAGCTGTCAAAAGTCATAAAAACCTGAAAATTCCAAAAACAGTAGGAACTTAAGTAGAGTCTAAATTTGTTAAATTAGCTTTTAAGTCTAGATTTTATAGCTCATTTAGATGGATAATTAGTAGATTAATAAGTTCTTTAAGTTTTAAAGTTTAGTTTAGCTTATTAAGGTTTTTTAGCTTACTTGGATTCTGTGTTACTTTGCTTATTTCCTGAGTTTGCTTATTTCTTGATCAATTTCAGTGGTATAAGAGTAGTTTAAGCTTTGATTTCTTTGCATTCTTAGATTAAGCACTTCATAAGCTTCCTAGAACTCTTTTCCTTTTTCACATTAAGCTTAATTTGAGTTTTTTAGAGCTGTTTTGGTAAAACATAGCCCAAACCCCTAGTTTCTGTAACAGCTTATTTAGGAAGCTCTTTTAGAGCTTATCTTTGAGTTTCAGACTATAGTGCTTTTGTTAAAGTTGTTCCCACTAGCTTCTTTTACAACTTTGCTTCTTTGAGTTTTTCAATTTAAGGCACTTTTCAAATCTCGCCTTAATTGGGACCTAGTTTGTGATTCGGGGTTGATTCTCAGGGTCCGAAAAGTGTAACTTTTCGAATTTAGTAGTTTTCTAAGTTAACCCTCCGTTAGTCTGTTGATAGATTAAAAGCCTTTCTTATTAAACATGAATATAAAATAGGAATGGTAGATAACACTCTTTTTACTAAGAATAAAAGTTCAAACCTCATCATCGTTCAAACATATGTCAACGACATCATATTCAGCTCAACTTGTCAAGACATGTGTGATAAATTTACCAAAATCATGCATGACGAGTAGGGGTGAGCGCGGTTTCGGAACCGCACAGAACCGACCCGGAACCGAGAGAACCGAGAACCGAAAAACATATATTTTAGGAACCGAGAACCAAACCGCAGTTCAACAAGCACTATGGATGAAACAAGCTCTTATCGACTACGACGTTCAACTCAACGACGTCCTGATCATGTGCAACAATATAGGCACGATTGACCATAGCAAAAACCCGGTGCAACATTCTCGTACTAAACAAATCGAAATACGTCACCACTTTCTTCGTGATAATGTCCAGAAAGGACATATCTCAATCAAAAAAGTGTCGTCCGTTGACAACATCCAACATTCTTACAAAACCCCTTAAACGTGAATCGTTTAACTATCTATGTCTTGGTTTAGGAATGATGGAACACATTCCATAAATCGTACTAGTCCGCTTCTCTTTCTTCTGTCTCAATTCTAGTCCGAGTTCCATTCCGTGTCGTGACAACTTAAAATACTTCATCCGAAGCACTTTAAGTACTTTTAATTCGTGAAATCCAAATTAAAATATCACTACTCCTTGTAAAATTTTCGTCAAAACCAAGTCAAATTCCCTCACTAAGGGCGGCCCCCATATCCTTGGCGGCCCCCAATATATTTGGGATCGCTTGACTATATGGGACCGCCATCAGAAAACTCGTATATTCCTCACTTAGTCAAAAAAATTCAAATCACTAAACCAAACACACCCCTTCTTCTCTACAGCGACGAACACGACTAAAACAACCCAAAAAACTCAAAATCACCCATTAAAACACTAATTGAAGATAAAATCAACACCTACAATCATTCATAACATCATCAATTGTAAGTCATTTCATCTATTTTCTTTCAATTTGAGTCTAGGGTTCATGATGAACACTAAAAATTGAAATTGGGATTTTTTTTATTTTTCGTTCAATTTTGTACAATTAGGACTACTAGATTACAATGTATAACTAATATGCTTCCCGTAGACATATGATTTGCATGCATTAGTTTGTTTGTCGAAAAATTGATTTCGAACCAAAACCCCAATTTTATTTTCAAATCACTCACGTTAGGAACATAATAAAATTATTGTTATGCATTGTTAATACAACTTAAAAACATTTCTCAACACATGCATAATGATCTCATGAACAAAGGTCAAGATACATAATTCATATGTATCTTTTTGACATGTTTGGATGAGCAAAATCAAACTAAGGAGCGTTTGAATTAACTCTTAGGATTTTAATTTTAGGTCGAGTTAATCGTTACTCCATATTTGTTACATTTAGGCACACACTAGAAACAATGTGCATAACAAATTACAAGTAAAAGGTAATAAAATGTGATTTCACTCTTTTTCTAGGAAATCGTGCCTCGCAAGTCATCCGAAGATCACAAAAATACAAGACACTATATTTCAATAATATCACATGAATACCGTACATCTATAAAAGAAAAACTAAGAAACCTTGAAAGTCGCTACATTCATGAGGGTCGGGTGGTTTTTGAAAACTTTGCGGATCTAAACTATGTTCGGTCTTTGTTCAGCTTTGTCGAGTTTGAGTGTCTCCTTGAAGTTAATGACCAAATTTGTCCTCGTTTCTTACTTAAGTTTTATAGTCAATATCAATTAAACTATTCCGACGAAGGTCAAATGTTCATCAATTTTATGATTCAAAATCAATTCTTTTCTTACTCTCTTGAATAATTTGCTCAAATTCTTGACATACCTTGCGAGGGTGCCTGCGTCTTTACTGACAAGTGGTCACTTGACGAGTTGGAATATGGTGTCCCTACGGATGATCCATATCAAACCAACCCTCCTCCTGATGACATTATTTCATCTATTAGAATTAACCAAGAAGGTCAAGTCTGTCGCATCTGTTATGAGGAAGAAATTGATGTTCATGAATATCAAATTCTCACTCGTAAAATTGTGCCAACCTTGAAGCCTTTAGAAGAAATTATCCGAGAAAATGTTTTCTGTCTAGGGGGTAATCAGGACCATGTTCCCGCATGTCTTTGTTACATGCTTTATTGTGTTGTACACTCCAAAAAGTTCAACCTTGCCTATTATATGGCAAAACGAATAGAGTGGGTTACTAAACAAAAGCGGTTGATTTTACCATATGGTATGTTATTGAACCATTTGTTTAAACTCATCATGAATGAAAATCATGACTTGTACAATGAGTCTTATGTCTTGTACGATCGTGTCATGAATCTTGTTGCTGCTCAACAAGAGCAAAATACTAGAAAGGATCGTGGCACAAGAAGAGGTCGTCACTCCACTTTTTCTTTCGCCTTTGACCAACCATCCTTCTCTCATCTTAACGATGATGATGATGATGATGGAAATGGCGAAAGGACCTCGCGTGCAAGCACTCCTTCCCCTATTCATTATGTTAATTTGTTAACAAATGAAGTTCCTCAAGTTTTTCAAAACTCACCTAACATTGACCCTCACTTGGAACCCTTTTACATCCATCAAACCAAAATGTTAGATATTAGAAAAAGACTCGGTCACCCCGTGTATTTTACCATTTATTGTTGCTCGTAGTTAAGTAGTTAATGTATAACATTCGGTAATGGGCCGGGTATTAAACCCAACACGTAAGCCCACTACTAAGGCCTTATGGCCGGTTTTAGTGTTACTATATAAGCCTCTTCCATGCCATGGAAGAGGTGGGTTAGTCATTTACATAATACAAGTTCATTTTCTCTCACTAGAAAGTTCTATCTTACTTTCTCTCTCTAGAACTTGGCTAATCCACTAGTCATTCGATTGTGTTATGATTTCTAATATCCTACAATTGGTATCAGAGCACATGGGATGATTAGTTAGATTGTGTGTGCATTTTCTTGGTTATTTTTGATCAAAAGTTTAGTTTTTGAAGGTTTATAGTCTTGTTCTTGGTTTTCTTTGATCTTGACGTTTGTGATGTTAAAGTTTATGTTTTTATAGTTGCTATAGCCTTCTAGTACTGAGTTGTGCAAAAGAAATCAGGCAAAAACGTTCAAAAGGGTAATTTTTAGGTGTTTTTATGTGAAAAACCAAATTTTTTATTCTAGCGAGTTAGGTTACTGTTCGAAGATCTTCTTAGCGAGTTAGGTTACTGTACTGGCGAGTTGTCAGCATTGTACACTGTGTGTCAGAAAGTACTGTGTCAGCGAGTTGCCGTCTTGTGCAGGTAGCGAGTTAGGCAGCGAGTTAACCTTTCTTTGCAGGTAGCGAGTTGGATCTAGCGAGTTACAGGTAGCGACTTAGATCTAGAGAGTTACAGGTTAATTGAAGACAATTTTCTAGCGACTTGCGAACATGAACTCAGTCTAATTTGTTTCTTGCCAGCGAGTTATCCACTCTCTTCCAGCGAGTTACTACTAGCGAGTTACAGGTTATTTGAAGACTTTTT
>BQNB010039344.1:4564-16352 GCA_026074375.1 Tanacetum coccineum | reverse complement strand
AAAATCCTTCGATAAATCTTCGATAATACCCAGCAAGACCTAAAAATTGATGAATCTCCGTTGGTGACTTAGGAGATGCCTAATCTTTAATGGATTCGATCTTGGCAGGGTCCACGTGAATACCCTGGTTGTCAATCATGTGTCCGAGGAACTGTACCTTCGGGATCTAAAATTCACACTTGGAAAATTTGGCATACAACTCCTCTTTCTTAAGCAACTCTAAGATTAACTTAAGGTTCTCTTCGTGTTCTTGCTTGTTCTTCGAATATATCTGAATATCATCAATAAAGACAATTATGAATGTATCCAAATATGGTTTGCACACCCGATTCATAAGGTCCATGAATACGGCAGGTGCGTTTTTTAAACCAAACGGCATAACTTGAAATTCATAATGGCCGTAATGGGTTCTAAAAGCGGTCTTCGGAATGTCTTATTCTCAAACCCTCAGTTGGTGATAACCTGACCTTAGGTCGATCTTCGAGTAGACACTCAACCCTTAAACTTGATCAAATAGATCCTTAATTCTTAGGAGCAGATAACGGTTCTTTACCATCAGTTTATTCAATTCCCAGTAATCAATACACATTCGAAACGATCAGCCCTTCTTCTTGACAAACAAGAACGGAGCTCCCCAAGGTGAGGAACTAGGTCTTATAAAGCCTTTGTCAGATAGTTCCTTTAGTTGCTCTGACAACTCTTTCATTTCAGAAGGTGCCAATCGATAAGGCGTCTGAGCTACGGGTGCTGCACCAGGTATTAAATCGATTTGAAATTCCACTTGTCGAGTCGGAGGAAGACCCGGCAAGTCCTCAGGGAATACATCAGGAAAATCCCAGATGATTGGTACATCCTCAAGTCGCTTCTCCTTCGACTTGTCTTCAGTTCCCTTCGTAGTAACATGTGCTAAAAAGATAGGACATCCTTTTAGCATGTATTCTTGTGTTTTGGTGTATGAGATAATGTGCAGATGAGCCTCGTGTCCCCGGTTACTTTCATCACCGTAAACAATTAAAGTTTCATTTCCCCAGGGGATACGAACGATCTTCTTGGCACACACAATGATTGCTTGGTACTTTACCAACCAATCCATACCAATTATAGCGTCGAAACTACCAAGTTCTACAGGCATTAAGTCTATGTTGAATGGGTGGTTCAGGATATTTAATGTACAACCCCTAAGGATAGTGTTCAACCCAATTATTCTCCTGTCGGCTAGTTCAACGTCATAATAGTGATCTAATGCAGTTGATGGGATATCAATTTGGGAGCTAAATGCAGTAGATACAAAACTTCTATCGACACCAGTATCATAATCAAACATGGAAATAAAGAAACAAACAAGCTACCTACTAAACACGGCTTCTAAGCCTCTATACACGCAATGGGATAAGTCTGCTAACAAATGGATGACGTAACCTAGACGCCTACCCTCATTATATAATAGAAGGAAGGGTTTTTTACAAGAAACCCTAGCTACTAAATAAAGGCTAACTAACGATTACATATTAGGTCCCCCTTGTTTTCTTCTTTCTTCATTTTCTGGCTTGTGGGTTTTTGTAATTAATCAAATAAGTAATTCCCCAACAATCTTCCCTCTATTTTATATTACAAAACAATTTGCATTAAGAAACAATGCTAAAACATGTCATCACAATAATAAGCTGCACATCATGAATCTTCTTCCCCTTTTTGTTAATCATCAATGAGGGTACTTGTGCAACTCAAACGCTTCCCCTCAAGTGGATGCATGTAGATGGAAAGTATATAAACAATAAGCTTCCCCTTAAAAGTATACTAACCATCTCTTGAATCTCGGACTTTAATTGGCTTGAAATAGTAGGTATCAATGAAACATCCAAGTGCAATAACATCCTCCTCTCTCATGTAACTGTTGCCTCAGCCGGCGATCTACCTCAATCCTTTGTTGCATCTCACAAAAAGGGTGAACTTGTTACATAATCGATTAAAAAGCTAATACATTAAATGTCTTCACAATATCCTTATCTGATTTAGTGCGAACAAGACATGTTTATTACACCTCAGTTATAGATCACTGTTGGTCCCTGACCTACCTCAAGGGCGTCTATGGACCTATGATATGTGTTGTCGGATATTGATCAACACTAGCAGCACAAACAACCGAACCGTCCCTAAACCTGTCGGAACCGTATAAGTACCAGGAGGAACCGATTTAAGCGACTAGTAGAAACTTATAGCGACTAGCAGAAACCGAGACCAACAATCAGCAGGAACATAATGAAACCAGCAAGAACCAAGTAACCAGTAGGAATTACCGAGTGTGACAAGAACAAATGAACATGCTTACATGTACTCAGATTCAGCCCCAAAAACATCATGTGTTCAGAGTTACATAAACCCATATAAATAGACCTAACGGCAGCTTCTTGCAAATTGTTTGAAGCCTTAGATAAATTAGGGTTTACTTTATACCTTTGGGAGTAAATATATCATCAGCACCAAACTCCCTTTCCTCTTTTCTGAATTAGGATCGAGTTGTGAAAAACCCTAGTGTTCCTGGATGAACGAATCTGTTGTAGACACTGATACGCTAAAATATACACTATATAATATTTCAACAAGAGCAATTAAGAAAATTCCCTAAGGAAAATTCACTCTTTAATATATATATATATATATATATATATATATATATATATATATATATATATATATATATATATATATATATATATATATATAAAATATAATATACGTATGTTTACCGGAAAGTATGATTTCCCGGGTCGTTTTCCCAACGATTTGAGAAATTGAAACCTCGCTTGATATTGGATACTGATTTGAATGGGTTCGAAGATTGATTGGGTTTTCTATAACTACTAATTAAAAACAAGCAATCAAAAACAATTAAAGCACTTAATGATTAACGGGAAACAAATAAAACGCGACTAATAAGCAAATAAACTAAATTTAACTCCTAAAAATGTAAACTAAATTTCTAAACCTAAGATAGGACAAAAGAAAATTTTAGGAAAAAGAAAAACATTTTTTTGATTATTTTTGAATTTATTATGAATTTAAATCTATTTTAATCTAATTAAATCCTAAAAAATAGCAAATTAAGTACTAAAAATTTGGAAAAATGATTTTTAAACTTAGAAAAGTCTAAAATAACATAAAAACTCAGAAAACTATTTTTAACTATTTTTAAAATTAAAATCCTATTTTTAAAATTAAAAATAAAAGCTTAAAAATGAAAATTAAAATCTAAAAGTGGTGAAAATGATTTTACTGAATGTAAACCTAAAGCTATTTTTTATAAAACTAAAAACTATTTTTTTGTATTTTTCTGAAACTTTTTTCTATTTTTTTATGTATTTTTGAAAATTTAATCCTACGAAAAATCCTAGTAAATTGTAAAATAAAAGGAAAAATCTAAAAAATTCAGGTAAAATCTAAAATTCAACAAAGATTTAAAGAAAAATAAAAGGAAAGTTTCAGCTTAACAAATAAGCTCTATAAGCTCGTAGTTAAGCTACGGCTTATAAGCTAAAAGAGAAATGAAAACGTGTTTAAAGATTAAATGGAAAGAGAAGATAACGGATGAGCTATTGTAGCACACTTATTAACACGTATGGCATATAAGAGGGAGGTCGTGGGTTTGAGGCAGGCAAACCCCAACTTTTTGCAATTTTTATTTTTCTTTCTTTTAACAAATTTAAATATCTAAACTTATTAAAAACATGATTTTAAACAACTTTAAAACTGAGCCATTTTTATCAGAAAATACAAATAACTCTTTAAAACACTTATGAAGTAACGTTTCAGAAAGAAAGCTTGCCCTTGGTTTTACTTAAACAAATAGAAAAAGCAAAAAATAAAACTTAAACTTAAAAACTAAAAGAAGCATAGAAAGCTTAATGATGGTACTTAAACTAAATTAAGTAAAGAGATGATAGCTAAAACACACTAAAGATAGCTGAAAAATGTGGTCTAATAGCATACTCAGGAAACAAGATAATAAGACTTAAAAAATCTATATGCTCAATTGCTCAATAGCTATACTACACACTCAGCTTTTGAAAACACTTTAAGCCTATAAATATGCTAAGTAAACAAATCCATATAAAAAACTTCAGTTATAAGCAAGGAAATTAAAACTTAGAAAGCAACATAAACTAAGAACTGTATTTTGGGCTTTATTGACCTCTTAAATGACTTTTAAAAAAGCATATGTACAACAGTAAATAACTTGAAACTAAAAATACAGTCTTAAAATGAATTAGCCACACCTAATCTAAATCCAACTTCTACCTTAGAAGCTAAAACATATTATTACTTAGTATGAACTTAAACAAAAAGTGACAGTGGAACACCTTAGTACCTAACTGATCCCCTTTGCAACAAGTGCAAAATAATAGTACAGGCTACCTAAAGGGTAATAGCTGCACTAGACACACTCCAATTGAGTGCAAAAATACAATGCAAGCATAATCTAAGCCTTGGAAGGCTTAGATCAAATTTTCTCAAGCTTAAGGAATAGGAAAAAAAATGCCCTGGTGCAAAGCTTAAGATAATAAGCTCAAACTTTTGAGATTTTGAAAACTAACTTTTAAAAACTATTGTACTAATGTTTAGAAATGATTTTAAAACTGTCCTAAGCAAAATCCACAACTTATCTTGACTTTTGGTGGTCAAACGCAGCTTATGCCAAACACCCCTTAAGATTCATGACAGTTTTGAAGAAGCTTTTAAGATCAATTCTACTTATTAAACCCTTGACATCAGATCATAAATAGCTTTTAACTAGCTTAATTAACCTAAACTCATCAAACTAAAATTAAGCTAGAATTAAAGGCCTAAGATTATGCTAACTAGTATTTTTGGTTTTTATGGTTTATTAAGACAAACTATGAAAAACTAAGATCTATTATAAAAGTCTAAAAACATAAAATAAAAAAAAATAATAAGAAAGATAACGAAATAAATGTACTAAAACACAAGTAGAGAGAATTAAGCACTAATAAGCTAGTAGATTAAGCAAATAAGCAATATTACTCTAATTAAGCATATTTAAGCGTAAATAAGATAAAGAGACAAGGAATTTAAAATAGAAACTTACTTACAAAACCATCAGCAAAACAGAAGCTAATACTAAATAACAGCTACAAGCTCCTAGCGTATGCATGTGAATAAGCTAGTGTAAATCCTTGGAGTCCTTCCAGTGCTAACTCCCCACACCTTCCTTAAGCTTTCCACTCTTAAGCAAAGGTTATATATAGATTAAGCTGGTTCTTAAGTTTATAAGTATGATTAAGGTTAATTAAGCTCAAATCAAGAGCTTATAGACTCTTGAGAGCTGAATTGAGCTTATTAGACAGTTTGGCTTATTGAGAGCTTTTGGTTAAAGAGATATTTAAGAGAAATTAAAAGCAACACTAAGTTTTCATTAACTAAAACTTTGATTACATTAGATAAAAGACAATTACAACTGATTTAAAATGAAAATTACAATAAGCATTAATCTAAGGCTACACTAGGTAAAAAGGCTAGAAAAGAAAAAAGATGACCTCCTGTGTGTGTGATGAGGGTGCTATTTATAGCACCATAGTGAAGCTTCTAGGCCTTTGAGTCTCTGCACGCTCCTTTCAACATCCACCATTAGATCAACCAATCATTGGGGCTAAGTTTTAGCCATTGGATCAAATGCACACTCACACGGATTGCCAAGCTGTCATTCTTTGATGTGACAGCTTGTGCTAGTTGTGTGAGAGCATTTAGTGTAAAAATCTAGCTTCACTTGTGCTTTCCATCTTGTACACGATCCTTGCTTGAGCCAATGAGCCAATGAGAGCTTTGATAAGACTATTTTAACCTTGCTATTATGTAAGAGAGCCCTTGAATAGTCCTTTGCACCCCTTAATTGTAGAAAGCCCTTTGATTTTGACAGCTTGGTAAAATGGAAGTGACGATGAACAGTGAATTGTTCTTCGCGCCATTTGTTTTAACTAAAAGAGGGTAAATCGGTTGAAGTTTGAGGAAATTGCAAAAATGGCCCTTGTGTTTGTTTTATAAATGGTGTAGTGTAAAAAGAGTTTATCAATTGGCAGTTTAGGTCCTTGTGGTTTATAAAAAAAGGTTATTGGGCTAAGGATTGGGCTTTTGGATCCGGGTGAGGCAAATTTAGGTTTAGGGACTATTTTTGGACTTTTCTAAAAGTTGAGGGATTATTTTGAAACACTTTGGGTCTTGTTGACTTTTATTGACCAAGATTGACTAGAGTTGACTGTAGATTTGACTTTTTCATGGCTTTGCTTCCAGCTTTTGTACACTCTTCCGTTCTCGTGTCCGTGCTTGCTCGTTTTTGACGGTTTTCTTATGATTTCTGATATATCCGTACCTGTACACACATAACACAGAAACAAGCACATTTTTGCTATTTTTGGCTGTGTTTTGGGCTTAATTAGGTTATTTTAGGTATAAAAGGATATGTGTATTTAACACTTATCAGACACTATGATTCGAAACTCCATATAAACCAACAAAAACACGACCACAAACTTGATGTATCACTTCTGGGAAACATAGATCCTTTGGATATGGTAACTTGCTGCTTTGTGTGAAACCTGCTTGCTCTTCAACCTACGACTATTGCTATAGAAGAATTAGGGTTTGCATAAAAACCCTAAAATTAAATACACCTTTTTATTAATAAAAACAGAAAAATAATTTACGCAAAAACCTTATTAACCCTAGATCAAGAGCCACGAGGCTTTGATACCAATTGTTAAATCCAAGAATCTGGACTCAATTAGGGTATGAATAACATTGATTGATTAAGCACAGCGGAATATGAAATAAGAATACAATCAACATTACTAATAAGGTTTTCTTTATTCAAACATGATAAAGAAACTAACTAGCTAACTACTAAACACGCTTTCTAAGCGTCTAGACTCTCATTGGAGAAGTCTGCTATCAAATGGATGCCTGTAACCTAGACGCTTACCCTTTTTATATAATAGAGGAAGGTTACAAGAAACCATAGCTTACTAATAAAGCTAACTAACTATTACATATTATGTCCTCATTGTTTCTTCTTTCTTCATTTCTGCTTGTGGGTTTTGTAATTATCAAATCTGTAATTCCCAACAATAATTATTCTCCCGTCGGCTAGTTCAACGTCATAATAGTGATCTAATGCAGTTGGTGTGATATCAATTTAGGAGCTAAATGCAGTGGATACAAAATTTCCATCGACACCAGTATCGAATAAGATAGAAGCATAGCGGTTGTTTAGAAGGAACGTACCCGTCACGACGTTGGAGTCTAGGTTTGTCCCTGCATGCCCAACCGCATACACCTTGGCTGGAGTATTGCCACCTCCAACTTGGTTACCATAGTTGTTGTTGTTCTTTAGCTTGGGACATTCCCTCTTGAAGTGTCCTTGCGCTCCACACTCAAAACAGGTAAGAGTTTGTTGATACTCAGCAGCAGTAGGTGTTCTATAATACCGGGCCAGATGGCCAATCTTCTTGCATATGTTGCACTTGGGTGCGCACTGACCCTTATGATGGTAATTGCACTTAGTGCACAATGGTAAGGTTCCAACATACTTTTTCTTCCAATTCCCATACTTTATAGTGCACGGTCCATTGTGGTGACATTTGCACTTGTTGCATAGAGGTAGGGACCCAACATATTTCTTGTTGTTTGGCCCAACAGCGTATGCCCTAAACACCTTATGCCCTTTGTGTTGTTGGTTAGAGCTTCCATTGTGGTCACCTTCCCACTTCCTTTTGTTTCTAGCTACAATATGATAGAAAGGTAACCCTAGGCACTACTACCAGTGTCCTCTAAGGTGTCAACGCGTGCTCTAGCCTCCAAGGCCTCGGTACGCATGATATGCTCAATAGCACGATCATCTGCGTCCTGACGCTGCCACTCGTGGCGATACGTCTAAGTCTTTAACACTCTAATCCATGCCTCTAGTGCCCTGCTGTAAGCCTCAGACCTAGCCAAGGCCTGACGGGTCTCGATGCTCGTAAGCAAGCCTCTCTCTCCTCAAACGAGATCGACATGACATAATACATCCATTCCATATATATCTAGAAACATACATGATCTGTTTATGTATATACATGTTTACCTACTTCTTGGTTACAAGATGAAAATAAACCTAGAGCCCTACTAGCCGGGAGTTACCCCGTAATACTTAGTAGGCTATACATGATAGCTAAACAGAAACAAAAGATCTATATAGTCTGCTAGCTGGGAGTAACCCATAAAAACTTAGCAGGCTATATAGTATAGCTACAATATGATAGAAAGGTAAACCTAGGCACTACTACCAGTGTCCTCTAAGGTGTCAACGTGTGCTTCGCCTCCAAGGCCTGGGTACGTATGTTATGCATCTATAGCACGATCATATGAGTCCTGACGCTGCCCACTCGTGGCGATATAGCATGAGTCTCTAACACTCTAAATTCGTGCTCTAGTGCCCTGTAATAAGCTCAGACCTAGCAAGGCCTAACGGGTCTCTCGATGCTCTCTTGCTCGTATAGCAATGCTATCTTCCTCAATATCCAATCCTTAGCTCTCACGCAGCCCGGTCCTCCTGGGCCTTCCTTGAGGACGTGAATTAACCCCAAATCTCTCTTCTTCGAAACATCTGCCTGGTAACTGACCCTCAGGTTGACCACCTCTACGGCGGCCATAGTCCTCCTCTCAGTATCTCGAACCCTGGTATCCACAGTGTCTACAAAACTGTGATCGACCCTGCGGGCCATAGTAGATCCTGGCTGTCTAGCAGCAGCAGCAGAGCTCTCCCCAACCTCAACCCTAGGTGTGGGAGCAGTAAGTAGTAGCCTCTTCCGAGGTGGCGTGTCAGCCTCGGGAATGTCAGCTCTGCGGCTAGTGGATGGTGCAGGTAGTGGTATAGGTAACAATGGTGGCGTCCCTGCTGGAAGTAGTGAATGATATATGGATGGTGTTGTAGCTCTCCTCTGAGCCATGGCTGCTCTAGTATGTGGGGGTCGGATAAGTGTGGGTAGAAGGGATGGTGGTGGTAGTGGCGGTGTAGGTGCAGAAGCAACCTCAGTAATGTATGGCTCTATAGGTGCCTCATCCTCAGCTGGCACTAAATCCTCAGGGTGCTCAGGCTCAGGAATGTACACTGGTTACATGTCACTCTAGCTATGGGATCAAGGTACATACTCTGGGAAGGACGTCGGTGCTCCTAATACAACAATGTCGGGCAGCGTTCCTCGTAAGGATCCTCAGACGGGTTACATCCAAGATCGTGTCATCAGGTGGGACGGAAGTTTAGGAACGGGAATCAGACGACATAACTGCTGTAACAAGCAAAAATAACTTATATAAATATATTATATAAGACTGGTATGGTATATACGTAATATAATATAAACACGTATATCAATCATGAATGCATCTAGTCTAACAAATAATGTCATAACAACTAGTGTATGTATGAATGTATGCACGTATGTATGCCCCGTGCAAACCCCTTTGTGTATATGCAATGTTTGAAAACGGTTATAGTCCAGTAAAAACATTTGACCTGGTTCTCTATAACCTTGGCTCTTGATACCAATCTGTAACACCCCCAAATTAGGTCGCAACGGAATAAGGGTCCGGGGGGGGGCGTGTTACTTCATAGATCAATAACAAAGATATATATAGAAACGACAAAAAGTCGTTTAAAAACCGATACATTGGATTTAACAAAGTATTTGTTTACATAAGCTCGAAAAGCTTTCACTTGTTCACTTGTTCAAATTTACAAAGATTTTCTAGCCCATAAAAGATATACAAAATGTGATTGGCGACAAAGTCTTTAATGCATGATATCCAAATCAAAAACCACCATGTAATCCCTTGCACCTCGTGCTTATGACCTTCCTGAAAAACATTGCTTAAAATGTCTAACAATAATTTTTGTGAATTCATAGGTTGGTTAAAATCGTATATTGTAGGACCACAAGATTTCCAAGTGTTATGATAATGCAACTGATGAAAGACAGCATATAAATGTAAGTACGTTGCCCTATAAGCTCATGACACTGAAGCTCAGACATAAAATGAATTACCATTTAACTGGCCTACATTGCCGTGATGATGTTCTAACCCGCAACAATCCTATATTTCGACATGGTATTAGGTCATTTCTCCAGTGATAGTAATCACCAGATACGGGATGTCAATCCCAAGAGATCTATTCATAACATCCGCGCTCAACAATCAGTTATACTAGCAGTTCATGATAATGGGATCAATAGGGTTATCGCTACTTAGGAAACACGTTAATCATAATATAAATACGTGTGAATCCACTTGTGTCCAATTATAAAACAGTGCATGTTTCTCACCCCAAAAACTTATAATATATTTCATGTAAACGTGGGGCTATGAAACTCACTTGTGTGAGCGGTATGTCAAGATTCATCACAGATAATGTGTCAGTAAAATCGGCAGATGCAACCTATTTTAATATAGGCCGTATAAGGTACTAAGCATGATAATTTAACATCTACCATATCAATTCTACATTAACATATCGCCCTCTAATTGTTTTGGTAAAATTGTACTGCGTTTATAAGTTATAAAACGTTTATAATTACCGTTGTAGTAAAACTAGCGTAACTTTCGCGTTTCGAGTCCGTTTGAGGTGTTTCTTGCGCTTCAGTATTAGTATTAAGACGAGTTATCAAAATTTGACATTTTAATATTTTTAGTCCTCTGATGAACAGTGATTTTTACTGTTCATACCAGATATAAACTTATTTTTTTAGTTTTAGTTATCGTAAAACCCGTAAATGTTGTATTTTCTTCGTTATAGCTTCGTTTTTAGTGATTCTTTCGAGAACGTTCTCGTAATTGAAAGTCCTATTTTAGCTCCGTTTTTAGTAATTTTTTTGAGCACGTTCTCGTAATTGAAAGTTGTATTTATTTATGAGGTTTAAAAAAAATAAATGTTTCTATCATTAAAAGTAACTTTTTATAAAATTTATTTTATAAAAGTGTTAATTATCGTAAACTCGCGAAATTCATAACTCTTTCGTTATTAATTGAAAAATTACGATTCTTATCATTTTGAAATCCTAAAAGTATGCACAATCTATGAAAAATACTAAACTTTCTGTTTTAGAAGTATTTTATAACTTGCTTTTATAAAACCGGTATTAACGTAAATCGTGTTTTTATCGTATCTTTTTCGTTATTAATCCGTTTTCCGAGTTTCTTACCTTTTTGGAATCGTCATGAGGCGTACTATATTTATAAAACATGACAGGTCTATCACCATACACGAATCAAAACAGCCCCTTTGTATCTTGTTTATAGTTAATTATATAAGCTTGTTTTTATATACTTTTCTACTTAGTAAATTACCAAAAGTTTTCCACAACTCTTTTTTACTCTATGTCATACATATAATAATGTCCATGGTCCATAGTTTGTCCATATAAGTCCATGATAACAAGATTTACAAGTCATTAATATCACATGAAAACATAAACTTTCCTTAAGTAACTTTTAACTACAAGTTTATACTTGAACTTTTTATACTTCAACCAAGATTGTACAACACTTATAAATCCATTTTAACATGATATTATCCACTACATAACATATGTAAAAGTGTTCAAAATCATAATCACAAGTAGAAATTCATTTCACATGTTTAAAAGCATCCTAATGGTGATTTTGCTATGTAAACATCATATATACATATAATCATAAAAATGAAAAGTTAAGGGCTCTTAGATAACCTTAATGATATGTAATA
>BQNB010039343.1:0-48129 GCA_026074375.1 Tanacetum coccineum | reverse complement strand
TTGTTAAGGTGAGTTCATAGCCTCGCATTTTAAATCTTCTAATATTTTCATAAACCCGCGAGGGGGATACATGTTATAAATCATGAATACAAGTGTTTTTCCAATTGTATGCTATTCTAATGCATTATTGCCTAAGTCCTTACTTTTGCATTATTGCCTAAGTAGACCCCACTATCATGAACCGTTAATTACTTTTCGGAGTAAGCGCGAATGTTGTGAATAGATCTATTTAGGACTGAACTCTCTCGTTGGTGTACCTATACTTCCTGGTAACCGAACGCACTTCATTTGAATCACTATGCGGGTGTTTGGCAAAGGCACCCGTTGGGGCAACTACTTGTGATTATTGATTATCTCAAGGTCTCGGTGTCATGAGCTTAGGGCAATAATACTGTTTTCTATAATAATTGTACTCATTGCAATTATTACACTTATGGGTGTATAACAACGTAACCCACTATTATGATGACTTGTATTCAAACTGTTTACCATAAACCTATGAATTTCACTCAACCTTTGTGTTGATCTTTTTAGCATGTTTATCTCAGGTATTTGAGCAACTTATGGCATGGAGTGGCACGGACTTGAAGATGGCTAAACTGTAATCATTCAAACTTTATGTTTCTAGATTTTGGGACCTCTCTTTTGTAAAAACTCTGATAAATAAATGAATGATAACTAAATTTTCCAAAAGCGTCTCTTTATGATTCATTTTCTATGATTATGACTGTGGTACTATGAAATAATACCCCAGGTTAGCTTCCGCTGCTATATATGTCAAAATGGGGGTGTTATACTATTTCTTTGGGTTGGATAATTGATTCTGGGGCATACCAACATTTAATTGTTTTTACTGTTGGAATGTATAATGTTGTGGATATTTTTGAGTTAAAAATTATTGTTGGTCACCTAATGGTACTCTTGCTACTATCAGTCATGTTGGGAACTTTAAATTAACTAATAATGTGTTTCTTTATGAAGTTCTTGTTGTTCCTGGTTATTGTGTTAGCCTTTTGTCTATTAACAAGCTCATTAGAGATAGTAAAATATTTGTTGGGTTTGATGAAAAAAATGTTATATTCAGAACTTGAAAAAGGAGAAAGTCATAGGGACTGGTAGTGAATCTAGTGGCCTATACTTGTTTGATATGAATAATTCTAATTGTATAGGTAAGTCTAATGTAGTTCTGTCTTTTCATGTATCTAAATTGTTGTGGCATAATAGACTTGGTCATCCCGCTGACCAAGTTCTATTTGTGCTTAAGAAAGACCTAAGTATCTCTGATAATACTTCTGTGCCTACGTGTGAAGTCTGTCAAAGGGCTAAGCAAATAAGGAAACCTTTTCTCTTATTTGATCACAAGTCTAAGACTCTTGGTGAACTTGTTCATCTAGACTTGTGGGGTCCTTATAGAGTTCATAGCAGAGAAGGATATATATATATATATTTTAACTGTGGTTGATGACTATTCTAGGGCTGTATGGGTGTACTTAGTAAAAACTAAGGATGAGGTCTTTGATGTGTTTATTTCATACATAAAAATGATTCATAATCAATTTAATGTAAAAGTTAAAATTGTTAGATCTGATAATGGGATTGAGTTTGTTAATAAGAAGATGTTTAACATGTTTTCGGATCTAGGTATTTTGCATCAGACCTATTGTGCTCATACCCCTCAGCAAAATGAGATTGCTGAAAGGAAACATAGACGCTTTCTTAATGTAGCAAAGAGTCTTATGTTTCAGGGGGGAATTCCTTTATGGTTTTGGTCTGATTGTGTTCTAACTGCTGTATATCTTATAAACAGGCTGCCTTTATCTATCTTAAATGGTAAATCTCCTTTTGAGTTGGTTTATAAAAGAAAACCTAATCTTTCTTACTCGAGGTCATTTGGTTGTCTATGTTTTTCAATTGTCTTAAATAATCATGATAAAATGTCTTTTAGGTCTGAAAAGTATGTTTTAATTAGTTACTTAACTAATAAAAAAGCTTATAAATTGTAAAGTATGGATACAAGGAATGTTTTCTATTCAAGAGATGTAATATTTTATGAAAACATATTTCCTTTTAAACAAAAAACTTATGATTCAACAGATGTGGAAAACACAAGTGAAGTGGATCACTTGTAATTTTTTGATAGTCAATTTCCTCAAAGTCCCAATGATGATAGGAAGGATTCTTCAGTTGAGGATGGTAGGTTTCCACATTCTGGTAATTCAGACACTACACAAGGTAGATATCAGAGTGGCAGGCATTCTGCAACCCAAGTTGATGACCAAAACTGGTCTGAGGGAAATTTTCAAAACTCTGTACCTAGTATAAGTCAGTCTATTCCAACTCAAATTAATGATGATGTGCAAAAACCTATATTCAAAAGGTCTGATAGACAGTCAAAGCCTCCTGTTAGGTTAACTGATTATGTGCTTATTTCTAAAGTGAAGTATGGTATTGAAATGTATATGAGCTATTATAAGCTTATTAGTGTTAATATGTGCTTTGCTACTAATTTAAATAAGTCCGTTGAACCCTCATGTTTCTCTGAAGCTTTATCTGATTGGTTGTAGCTATGAATAATGAAATTGAAGCTCTTTATAGAAATAATACTTGGACTATTTGTGATTTACCTCTTGGTAGAAAACCTATAGGATGTAAATGGATATGGAAAATTAAATATAAAGCTCCAGGTGAGATTGAGAGATATAAATCTAGACTTGTAGCTAAAGGCTTTAGTCAAAGAGAAGGTTTTGATTATGATGAGACCTTCAGTCTTGTGGTTAAGATTGTACTCTTAGATGTATTACAAGTCTTGTTGTTGTGAATAATTGGCCTTTATTTCAGTTAGATGTTAACAATGCTTTCTTGTATGGTGATCTTGTTGAAGATGTCTATACGACTTTATCTGATGGTTATAATGATGAGGATGAGTCAAAGGTTTGTAAGTTGAATAAGTCCTTATATGACTTAAATCAAGCCTCAAGACAGTGGAATGGCAAACTTACCACTACCTTGGCTGAGCATGGATTTGAGGAATCTAAGTTTGATTATTATTTATATACTAAGCATCATGGTGATAAGTTTGTTGTGTTGCTTGCGTATGTTAATAGATTTGTTATAACTGAAATGATAAGTTTGGAAAAAAAGAGCTTAAGTTGTCTTGTTAGCAGCACTAAGTTTCTGATTAAAGACTTAGGTGTTTTGAAGTATTTTTTGGGGATTGAGGTTTTTAAATATGACCTTGGTCTGCGTTTGTCTCAAATAAAGTATTGTCTTGAATTATTGCATGAGTATGGTTTGCTTGCTGCTAGACCAATTGATATTCCTCTTCCTTAAAACTCTATTCTAAATTTTGAAGAAACCAAAGATGATAAGTATCTTTTTGATTTTACTACTTATTAAAAATTAGTGGAAAAATTGATATACTTAACTAATACCAGACCTGATATTAGTTATGCAGTTCACTGTCTTAGTCAGCATATGCATACTCCTTTACAATCACACTTTAAAGCAACTTTGAGAGTTTTGAGATATCTTAAAGGTTCTCCAGGCTGTGGGATTCAATTTTATAACCATTCTAATTTCAAACTTAAGGCATATGCTGATGCAGACTGGGCTAAATGTCCTAAAACTAAAAGGTCTATTACTGGTTTTTGTGTCTTTCTAGGTAAATCTCTTGTGTCTTGGAAAAGTAAAAAACAAGCTACTATATCTAAGAGTTCTTCTGAAGCTGAGTATTGAAGTATGTCTTCTGTTTCTTGTGAGGTTGTTTGGCTTGGTAATTTGTTGTGTAGTATTGGCTTGAAAGACTTCCTGTTGAGTTGTGTTGTGACAATTCATCAGCAATTCAGATTGCTGCTAACCCTTTCATGAGAGAACAAAATAATTTGAGCTTGATGTTCATTTTGTAAGAGAAAAGGTTTTAGCTGGCATTATCAAAACTGTGAAAGTTAGTTCTGAACTGCCGACTACAGATATATTCACCAAATGTCATGGTATTGTTCAACACAGATTGTGTTGCAAAAAACTTGGTATGTTAGATGTTTTTAGAGGAGAGCTTGTTGGTAAAGATTCAGGGAGGAAGAAGCATTTCTTAAGAGAAAGAAAGGATCAAGCTTACCAGCCTAAGGGATGATGTTAAGTGTGCAGGCTCATAATCTAAATACTTTACGGACCTAATGTGTCACTTTGTCAAAGTTGTTAAGCTAGAAGATGAAGTTTCTGGCTGGATATGTCAAAGTTTGAAGTCAAGGGGCCTTTTAGTATTATTGGCCTATATAAGCTGGATATCCCATCTAAGGTTTATTCAGTCTGTGCATTTTTGTTATCACTCTTGTGACAAATGAGATTTTAGTAGGTTAGTTAAAGCCTGTATAATTCAGTTTATGTGTGCCATTAAGTGTTTTATGTGTGTATGAGATGGAAGTACATGAGTGGTGAATCATGGTACTTGTAGAAATAAAATCATTTGAAGGCTTTGCGTAGTTTCAAATGTCGTGTACGTAATATTCTGTGTACGTATTATGTATATATAATTAATATTATGTATATTAGTGTAGTATTTTATAGATTTTAGAATATTTTCTATTTTTAGAAGTAGTTAGAAATGAAGGTTAGTTTGAAAACTAGTTAGAAAGTTCAAGGTTTAGCAAAATAAGTAAAGGTTTTTATAAAAATAACTAAATTAAAGGATTTTTGTGTAAATAATAAATAGGGTTAAAGTCATTAAATACCGACGTACTTTCACAAATTTTCACATCTTACCAACATGGTCCTTTAAATATTATTCTTGCCTTTCTAAGTTTTAAGTTTGTATAAATGTTACCAACCTACTCAAAAGTCACCGTCCTTAGCCGGTCACCATCTAGAAAAGACCGCCACGTCACCCGTTTTTACCGGTAATAAACATTTTTTATTTATTTATTTTCCACGTTTGTTTCCATGTCACTAACTTATGTATACCTCACTTCAATTTAGTCAACCCCTGTTTTTTTTCTTAGTCAATCCATATAAACAAATCACACACCAAAATCAATCTTCAAAACTCAAAATTACACCACTACACACACTCAAGATCCAAATCACAAGACCCAAACAACAAAATCACAAATCTTTATCTTAATCTCACTCATAATCACATTCACAGATCTTTTCTTAATCTCACTCATAATCACAAAATCCATTTCAAAAACCACATAATTAACCCCACATGACCCTACGTAACCCTCGCACTTCACCCATTTCAAAAAACCATATCGAAAACTGTTTTCTTCATTCTATACCGAATACAAACACATACACTTGGTACTTATTGTGTGTGTTTCGGCTAAGATTTTTCTATTGGTTTCTCGTTCAAATCTTTGATAGATCAATGATGGGTTCTTGGGGACCTTTAAAGATCTTATCTTGAAAATAATGAAACTCGAGATATTGTTATTCTTTTTATTTCCGTTTGAGATTTAAAAAAATGTTGTAGTTTGTTGTTGATTAAGTTTATATTGGTAATGATCTCATGTAGTCTTGTAGACTCCAATAGTTGTACTTGTTCTTGGCTTACTTGATTCTTGAACTGATTTTGAGATTTAATGGGTTTTTGAAATCACATATGTATCATTATCACAGCCACATATCAGGTCCAGAGGTTGTATATAGAACTAGAGAAGGAGACAAGGGTGTTTTAGTCTTTTAAAAATTCTTAGGTGGAAAAAGTTAACAAAGTTAAATACCACGTGGAAAAAAATAATGACATGGAAATTTTGAAAATTACATTTTCTATAATAGCCGGTCACAACAAGTTTAGAAGGTAATAATGATATTAAAACTACCATCTTGGTAATATGTGGAAATTTTGGAAAGTATGTTGGTAATTAATGACTTTAACCCTAATAAATAAATAAAAAAATAAAAAAATATATAGGGGATGTGGATCGGCCGGATATAGGAGAATAACAAGGGAGAGAAAACAAGTTTTAGTCAAAGTATGATTTTAATTTGGTAATTATCCTTTAACACTATAAATACAAATCATAATTAATCAAAAATCACTTTTCTCATCTCCTCTCTCTCTTTGGCCGGACGATCAACACAAGGAGCAAGGGAAAACCCAAAAATTTTTAGGGTTTTGATTTTTAAGCTTTAAGGTATCGATTTCTTAAACCTTTTTCAATTTAATTAAATTTTAATCATGTAACAATCATTAAGGATGGATTAGGGTTTTATATTTATGATTAAGTTCTGTAATTAATAATGTAATTAATGGGTTTTAAACATTAAAAATTGTTTTTAGGGTTTAATTAGGGTTTAGATGTGAATGATTAGGGTTTATCATGTTAAATTCGTAACTGAAATCTGGGCAGAATTTTAGGTCATCTTGCGAGAGCCATATCTCGGTCATACGGATAATTTTTATTAATTTTCTTGAGACTAAAATTATCTACAGAGAGTCTACTTTCCAGCCCCATAGGTTTCATGAATTAAAAGTGAGTGGAAGTTAGTCAAATTAATCAAACAAGATTCGTTGTCAAAACTGAGTTTTCATGGCAGATTCTGAGTTGTGTTTGTAAGGTCAAAAACCATATTAAAACGTCTTTTTAATTGATGGGCTTGCTACTGTAGCATGTTCATGATTTTTATGATTTTTTGAAATTTTTATAGAATTTTTCTAAGTGTTTAAATGGGTCTACTCAAGCTAAACTTTTTGAAAGTCGAATCAGGTCATATTATGGACACTTTGTGATGTTGAATTTTTATAAAATAGTTAGACTCGTTATTATTTTTTCTAAAAAATCATAGAAGCTCACAACTCATTAAGGAGCTATGGGATGTAAGGAAAAGAAATAATTAGGTGTTTAAGTATTTTATTTAGAGTCATCTTGTGACTATAAAAATAGAGTAAAAAGCAAAAAAGTTAAGAAGTAAAGTTTGTGAGGTAATTTGAGATTAACAAGTATGAGAAGTATATAGAAGAGTTGAATCAAGATAGGATATAGAGTATACATCGTTGTGATTGTTACATCGACTTGGATGTGTGACCTAATCGATGGTAACATATGTGTGTATTGTTTTGTTTAGATTCTTTGCAAGATTAAGTGAAGGAATTGGAATTTGCTTTACATCAGGTGAGTTTTTAACATTCCCATTTTCTTATATTTGGGATGGAAATGATGCAAAACTGTTTTTGAATTATGAACCGTGATATGTGTTTTTAAGTGTCGAACTATATGATTGCTATGTGCTATTGCTATGTGATATAAATTATGGTAAGGCATGTGTATGTGAGGATGACATGACCTTGTGTGAGACCCGAACGGACTTAGCTAGTCAAGTGGGTCAGTCTTGCGCGGAGATATTATGAGACGGAGGGGTATGATCCACCCCAAATATATGTGAATTTATTTTGTGATAGAATAGCCATGCATATATGTTCGTAAATGTTGTTTTTGTTGATCACGGTGTCATAAGTGAGTCTTAAACCTATAACTCTCACCAACAATTATGTTGACGCTTTTAGCATCATTTTCAGGTGAGCAAAACGTGTGAAGAAGTTAGAAAGGGAGTTAGCTGGACCATAGGCTTGCATGCGGAGTCTATGATTTATCTGTTTTAGTTTTCATTTGAACTTGTCATGTTTTGTTCTTCATGCCATTAATATCTGGATTATTGTTTTGGGTCTGTGTCCATAAACATGCTTTGGGATCTTGAAGTTTAAAGAATGTCATTTTAGTTTTCTCTATTTGAGACGAATCACCTGTGTTGTGATTTATGCCTAAAGATCATGCCTTCGATCTCTGCCTTGGCGGGAAAGGCCTAGTTATAGATAACAGAGGATTGGCCTAGACTATAAACTATGGAACCTTCATATAGATGCATATAGGACATGTGCTTGTGTGTGTACGTATGTAATAATATCTTTTTTATTTATATTTTTGACGTTTCCAATTGCCTATTATGTTTACTATTTTCGTAGCAATAGATAATATAAATATATAAAGAAAATATATATATATATATATATATATATATATATATATATATATATATATATATGCTAATTATTATTTTCTTTGCCCCAAGTAGTTGATGAGCTTATACTCTTCTTATTTATAGAGTTATGTCCCCACAAAGCGAATTTCGTTGGGGAATCATGAGCGATTCAACTGGTTTAAGCATTATATCGACCCCAATTTCTTGCTGTAAGATACGGCGAACAAAACCGTAAGTCGAACTTATATTCGTGGTAAAGTGAAGAGAGATCACTAATAAGAAAGTAGGTGGACCAAATGTATAAGTGAATCGAGAAAGGATCGACAAGGAAGAAAATGTTTCTAGGTTCTAAGAATACCACACCTCGTATGAAGAAGAAGAGGAGCTGAGTGAGCACCCTCCTTACAACAAATATGGATTCGTGGATCATCCACAACTCCAAATGGAAGACCAAAGGAACAAGTTTGCGCCTTACCCATTACCACCACAAGAAGGCAATATGAATGGTTGGTTGATTGATGATGCTAACGATTCAGACCTTGATCTACGGGCTAGAAATCAAACCCATGATCCTTGACGATGGAAGAACATTGGTGGTAAACTTGAGTTCGGCGCTAATTAAGGATTCAGTGGTGTTTATTATGTGTTTGTGACGACTGGTTCCTCGGCCCGACTACTCGTGCAATCGATTTGATTTAGGATGTTTAGTGTTTCTTTCTATCGTTTGAACCATGTTAGGAAATGTTATTTTCGATTACGATTATTATTAATGAGAAGTGGTTTTAGGATTTATCTTGTGTGCTATGTGCCTTATTAAATGTGTTATGTGTTGCATGATGTGTTGATTTCAAGAAGTGTTTTCATAGGAGCGAGTACACGCGTGAAAGGGGGCATATATAATTATGGTGTTGGTATGTGCTTAATTACACATACCATTTACCTAGGAAAACGTGCTTAAAAGACTAAAAACATACCAAAAATACATTGTATTTGTATGTTTTGCATTTGTATTGTGCAGGTAACGGATATCCGAGAAAAGGACAAAAACAAAGCCAAAACAGACAAAACCGAGCACGAAATGAAAAAGCGTGAGAAGTCAAAGTCAACCAAAAAGTCAACCAAAGTCAAAGTCAAAGTCAACCCCGACAAAGTCAAAGTCAAAGACGGAGCCAAAACTGAAGAAATACTTAATGGGCCCACCCGTACCCATCTAATGGGCCGGGTCAGCCCATTAAGGTATTATATGAAGACTTTATAAGCCTTATACCATAAAAAGGCCCTAAACCCTTTTCTATATTACCCGGCCCAACATTTAGCCCAACATCCCTTAACCCCTTAACCCTGTTAGCCCATAACACCATTAAACCCTTCACGCTGTTAGTCCTTTAAGGACTATCCATGCAATAACACCATATAACTTCAGGGGGTATTTCTGCCAACTCCTTATAACTTTACACCACAAAGGACGATGGATGCAATTCAACAATACAAGTTCAGGGGGCAATATTGCCAAACCAACAAACCCTTATCCTTGTATCACCTAAACAGTAATACAAACAAGAAAACCAAATTTGGCGCCAAATTGCCAAAACAAGGTCTTCTTCACCTTGCACCCAGCAACACAAGACAAAACCATCCGTTTTCCTTAACCCCACTTCACATGGGTCAATGCCATGTTGGCAATCCCACACAACCTCATTGGACGATGAACAGGACAAGAAAATCAAGGGCCATGATCATTCCCCTTGGAGAGCAAGCTTAATGGAAGGCTGAGATGAACTTTGGGACTCTCTCACAGAAGAAACACAACCAACTCAACCCTGCACCTTAGTTTTTATATAAATAGATTAGGTTTTCTTTGTAAAAGACTTATCTAATGTAATTTAGGAGTAGTTTAAATTTACTTTTAATGTCTTGTTTCTGTCATTTTACTTTCCAAGCCTTGTAACCTTTTAATATTTTAATGAAAAGTTAAGCTTTTATGGTATGCAAATATGTCTTCTTTTTATGCCTTTAAGCTAATTTTGTTTAAAAGTCCTTTCTATAAGCTCTCATAAGCTTTTAAAACCTGTTTTGCTAATCCAAGCTTTTCTAACAGCTTTTTTTGATTTTTCTGTCATTGGAATCAAGAATTTTGATTTTAAGCTTTTGGATGATAAGCTGGATATGGAAGAGCTTATGGGTTATTTAGACTGCTTATTCATAATCTGGTAGCTAGAAATCTTTTAAGGAAATACTTTTAAGCCCTTGTTTTAGCAAAGGGAAAAAGGTTAGCTTCATTTTTCATTTTTGCTTATTTTTATGTCATCTGCTTATTTTATGCTTATATCTGCTTATTATGCTTGTTATTGCTTATTGTAGTCTTGATATTGCTTAAAGTGACCAGTTATTAGCATAGTCTAGTTTGTTTTAAGTGAAATGAATCTGTCAAGTTTTAAGTTAAAATGCCTTACTTTTAGCTAAATCTGTTTATAGGTTTATAGTATCATAGACTGCTTATTTTTTTAAGTTATTGCTTTCTTGTTCTTAAGTGGCATTGTACTTAATCTGTTTTAATTTTCTAAAGCTTAATTTGATCCAATTTAGTGTAAAAATGCATTTTATAGATTTAAAGGGGTGTTTGGGTTAAGGGCTGAAAATGGGTCAAAATAGGTTCTAGATGTCTTTTGGTCATTGATCCAGTTTCATACACCCTTAATTTAGTCTATATGTTAGGTTTATTAAGATTAGAATAGGTACTTTTAAGTTTTCTAGTTTATTTGATCATAATCTAATGTTAGGTTTATTAAGATTAGAATAGGTACTTTTAAGTTTTCTAGTTTATTTGATCATAATCTAAGTCTGCCAGTTTCAATGTTTTTTCAAAAAGCTTATTTCTTCAAAATCTTTAAAACACAATTTGAGGTATGGTTTTTGAGGTAAAAGTGATATTTATACTGCATCTATGCTATCTGTTTTAATGTCAATGGTGTTTAAGAATCCTTTGGGAAAAACAGTTAAGTAATGGTATTATCTTAGTATGTCTTAAAAGTCATCTTTTCAATCTAGAAATTAGATAAGTAAATGTTCTTTTTAGAATCTGATTTTCATAGCATAAGTTATTGATAGTATGTACTTGATCTGTTTGTGCTTATTTTCTATTTTTATCTTATTTTACTAGCTTATTCTTAGGGCTGCAAAAGCCATTTTGTTTTATTAAGGAAACCATAAATAGTCAATCTGTCCAAGTTGCCCTTTTCATTTACCTTTTTTATAGCTTAAATGGTTTTTAAATTCCTTACTCTTTATTGCTTATTGTAACTTATAGGATAGTCTTTTTAGTGCTATAAGCTATTAGTCATAAGGATCCATTTTCTAGCTTAAAAATAAGCTAGAAAATAGCTACTTAGGCTGTTTGGCTACCAGTTTAGGCCAATAAGCCTTTTTGCTTTTTAAAGCTTTCCAGCTTAATTTAGTTGCTCATTTTTGTTCCTTATTGCTTATTAGGTATAGGTGTTGAGCTGTTTATGCTTATTTGCCTTTAAATCATGCTTATTAGTCATAAAAAACCAACATTTAGTTTTATAGTGCTTAGAGTTTATAAAAGTAACCTGTCTGCTTTTTTGAGCTTATTACTAGCTTGTTACTGCTTTTCAGAAAAAGTTGCTTTTTAAAAATTAATTATTTTCGACTTTTCTTCAAGTGTTGTTAAAATTTTTGCAAAATAAAAAAAAATGGGAAAGGGGAAGTCCGGGGTGAGCTAGGCTCGAACCTCAGACCTCTACCCTCTCAACCAAAGCCTCAACACACACCACACTCACCAACTGCCCTAGGGTCTTTTTCGTGTATATACTTACAACATTTATTATTTAACCCTCTTTTAGTCATTTAGCTTATCAGCCTTATTTGGCTTATTTCCAGCTTATTCGTTAAGCCAATTTTTTAGTTTTTATTTTTCCTAGATTCTAAACAGCTTAGAGTACTTTTCGTAATTTTTCTAGATTTTTATAAATTAGTTTACTATTTTTAATAATCTTATTTCAGTAAATCTGTTTTTAATTCATATTAAATAAAATAAAAGTCAAAAAAATATAATTCATTTTTTTAAATTTTCTTTTATCAAATAGGACTGTAGAAAATTAGATTTGCTTTCGTAGGGTTAAAATTTTAGATTTTGAATTTTTAAAGAACGGGATTGAATCCCGTTAACATTTTTCGTGTTTTTAAGCTTAAAGTGCTTTCGTTTTTGGTTTAGTTTTCTTTGTTCTTGCATTTTAGTCATTTAGGGTTTATTAAAAGTTAAAAAATCATTTTAGGATTAAATTTTGATAATTTAGGTTTTAAGTCGCGTTTTTACGTTCCCGTTTACGTTTTTAATTTCGTAATTGCTTTCGTTTTTAGTTTAGCTTGCCTTTTAATTTCTTTTGCCTGTAGATTTAGAAAACCCAATCCAAATTGTGATTATTCAAGCATAAATTCTCAAACCAAAACTCGATTTTCAAATTCACGCCTCGACAGGAAACGACCCGGGAAGGTCTTTTAAGGTTTTTGCTTTGGACAAGAGTAAAAATCCTTTTAACAAAGCCTCTCGGAATACTTACTCTCTCTATTATTGATATTATCTTATTATATATTTCTATTATATTATATTTATATTATATTATATTATATTTATATATATTAAGTGACGATCAGGTGTACAACATAATTATACATGCACCACAACACAAATGGACTTGCAAGTATGATTACATGTAATTGGTGTTGACACATATTGGTTGAATATGCGTCAAAGGAGATGGTTAGATCTGTTTAGTGATTATGAATGTGAGATTAAGTACCATCCTGGTAAAGCAAATGTAGTAGCTGATGCTTTATAAATAGAAAGTATATAAGTGAACGCCTCGACGAGTGCGAGCGATGTCAGTGACAATAAGTCCGGGAGTTAAGAGGATGAGTTTTGGCACTCAAGGTGAACGGTTTAAGGATGAAAATGTATAGCTGAAGGAATGAATGGTACTGACCAACAAATGAAAAAGAGAGAAATGGAAGCCTTTACTAATGGAACGTAATATGGGTATCCCAATTAGTGGGCGTGTAGAACCAAGAACATGGACGAAACACATAAAACGAGTATACCTGTTCCGTCCGAAGCGGACAAGATGTCCTATGAATCTTCTCAGCATGTTATGGTGGTCGGTATAAAAAGGAGATTGCTATTTATTGTTAGCAAGTGTTTTTGACATTCGCAAAGGTGACGGCGGAGCATCAAAAGACCGTCAGGATTTATTGCAACACCTGAGATACCTGAGTGGAAGTAGGAGAAAATAGCATGGACCTTAACAACAAAGTTGCCAAGGTCAATTATGGTCATTATGCGATTTGGGTCATAGTTTGATAGTTTACTAAATCGGTGCGCGATTTCTTGGCAATACAGAGGGATTAGTAGTATGGAAAAGAGTTGTGCATGTACAAGGTTGTACATCCGATGATATTGTTCGTCACGACATGGGGTACCAACATCGATTAAATTCTGATAGTAATGGAGTTTTTAACTTCAAGGTTTTTGGCAAACATGCAAAAAAGCGTTAGGAAAAGCGTTAGAATGATATGGCTTATCATCCTTAAGACGGATGACAAAGTGAAGCGTACAATACAAATGTTTAGAGGAAATTCAGATAGCGAGTGTATTGATTGGTAGAAGTTAGAATATACATTTTGCCATTGGCTGAATTTTTCCTTTAACGAAAGCTATCATTCGTGCATTCGTTGTGCTCCATTTGAGGCTTGTATGGAATGAATTGTAAAGATCGCCGTTATTGATAGGGCTGAGAAAGGAGAAGCGAATATAATTTGACCGGAAGTTGGTGCATAGAAAACAAATGAAAAGTGGTTGTGATTAGAGATAGGCTTAAAGCTGCTAGAGATCGTTAGAAGAGCTACGCATATAATAGAAGGAAACCTTTAGAGTTTTAAGTTGGTGATCATGTAATGTTGAAAGTCTTACCTTGGAAAGGTGTAGTGCGGTTTGGAAAGAAAGGAAAGTTAGCTCCAAGATTTGTAGGACCTTTCGAGATCCTCGAGAGAATTGGTTCTGTGGCATATAGGTTGAGATTACCTAAAGAATTGAGTAGTGTGCATGACACGTTTCATGTGTCGAATCTAAAGAAGTGTTTAGCTCATGCAAATTTGCATGTGCCCATTTATGAGATTAAGGGTAGATAAGACCTACATTTTTGTAGAAGTGCCTTTAGAGAATATGGACCGGTAAGGTTCAGAACCTTAAGCGAGTAAAATACTATTTGTAAAGGTGCGATAGAATTCCGAGCGTGGACCAGAGTTTACCTGGGAATGTGAGGATCATATGAAAGCTAAGTATCCCTAGTTGTTTGAGATTGCTATTTTCGAGACTAATGGTTAAAATCTCGGGACGAAATTTCCTAAAGGAGGGGATACTGTGACAAATGAGATTTTAGCAGGTTAGTTAAAGCCTGTATAATTCAGTTTATGTGTGTCATTAAGTGTTTTATGTGTTTTATATGTGTATGAGATGGAAGTACATGAGTGGTGAATCATGGTACTTTGTGTGGAAATGAAATCATTTGAAGCTTTTGCTAGTTTTTCAAATTCCTGTACCGTAATATTTTGTGTACTTATTATGTAAATGTCATTAATATTATGTAGTAATAGTTAGTATTTTATAGATTTTAGAATACTTTCTATTTTTAGAAGTAGTTAGAAATGAAGGTTAGTTTGAAAACTAGTTAGAAAGTTCAAGGTTTAGCAAAATAAGTAAAGGTTTTTATAAAAATAACTAAATTAAAGGGTTTTTGTGTAAATAATAAATAAATAGATAATATATATATATATATATATATATATATATATATATATATATATATATATATATATATATATATATATATATAAGGGATGTGGATAGGTCGGATATGGGAGAAAAACAAGGGAGAGAAAACAAGTTTTAGTCAAACTATGATTTTAATTTGGTAATTATCCTTTAACACTATAAATACAAATCATAATTAATTAAAAATCACTTTTCTCCTCTCCTCTCTCTCTTTGGCCGGACGATCAAGACAAGAAGCAAGGGAAAACCTAAAAAATTGTAGGGTTTTGATTTCTAAGCTTTAAGGTATCGATTTCTTAAACCTTTTTCAATTCAATTAAGTTTTAATCATGTAACAATCATTAAGGATGGATTAGGGTTTTATATTTATGATTAAGTTCTGTAATTAATAATGTAATTAATGGGTTTTAAACATTAAAAAATGTTTTTAGGGTTTAATTAGGGTTTAGATGTGAATGATTAGGGTTTATCATGTTAAATTCGTAACTAAAATCTAGGCAAAATTTTAGGTCATCTTACGAGAGCCATATATCGGTCATACGTATAGCTTTATTAATTTTCTTAAGCCTAAAATTATCTATAGAGAGTCTACTTTCCAACCCCATAGGTTTCATGAATTAAAAGTGAGTGAAAGTTAGTCAAATTAATCAAACAAGATTCATTGTTAAAACTGAGTTTTCAGAGCATATTCTGAGTTGTGTTTGTAAGTTCAAAAACCATATCAAAACGTCTTTTTAATTGATGGGCTTGCTACTGTAGCATGTTCATGATGTTTATGATTTTCTGGATTTTTGAAGAATTTTCCTAAGTGTTTAAATGGGTTTGCTCAAGCAAACTTTTTGAAAGTCGAATCAGGTCATATTATTGACACTTTGTGATGTTGAATTTTTATAAAATAGTTAGACTCATTATTATTTTTTCAAAAAATTCGTAGAAGCTTACAACTCATTAGGAAGCTATGGGATATAAGGAAAAGAAATAATTAGGTGTTTAAGTATTTTATTTAGAGTTATCTTGTGACTATAAAAACTGAGTAAAAGGCAAAAAGTTGAGAAGTAAGTTTGTGAGGTAATTTGAGGTTAGCAAGTATTGGAGTAATATAATAGAGTGAATCAAGATAGAATTAGAGTATCCATCGTTGTAATTGTTACACATCGACTTGGGTGTGTACTAATCAGTTGGTAACATATGGTGTATTTTTTGTTTAGAATCTTTGCAAGATTAAGTGAAGGAATTGGAATTTGCTTTGCATTAGGTGAGTTTTACAGTCCCACTTTTTACTTATATTTTGGGATGGAAATGATGCAAACTGTTTTTGAATTATGAACTGTGATATGTGTTTTTAAGTGTCGAACTATATGATTGCTATGTGCTATTGCTATGTGATATAAATTATGGTAAGGCATGTGTATGTGATGACATGACCTTGTGTGAGACCCGAACGAACTTAGCTAGTTAAGTGGGTTAGTCTTGCGCTGAGATATTGTGAGACAGAGGGGTACGATCTATCCCAGATAAATGTGAATTTATTTTGTGATAGAATAGGCATGCATATATGTTCGTAAATGTTGTTTTTGTTGATCGCGGTGTCATAAGTGTGTCTTAAACCTGTAACTCTCACCAACAATTATGTTGACGTTTTTAGCATCATTTTCAGGTGGGCAAAATGTGTGAAGAGTTAGGAAGAGGAGTTAGCTGGACCATAGGCTTGCATGCGGAGTCTATGATTTATTCTGTATTAGTTTTCATTTGAACTTGTCATGTTTTGTTCTTCATGCTTTATATGTTGGATTTTTGTTTTGGGCGTTGTCATAACACGCTTTGGATCTTAAAGTTTATTGAATGTCATTTTTAGTTTTCTTTATTTTGACGCCTTGTGTTGTGATGATTCCTATTGATCATGCCTTGCGATTCTGCCTTGGAGGGGTGTGACAACTCTCTCTTGTTTCTTCTCTTAATCGTTCAGTTACGATCTATGTATTCATTCTTTGTTCAAGAGATTGATATCATCTGGATATCAATCATCTAAGTCTAGTAGTCTTAAGATCGATCTCTTTATTCAAACTTTTGGTTAGTATTGAGAGTTGAGTGTCTTGTAGTGAGGTAGAACAAGATCCACCTGGTGGGGATTATTCATTTTCTTTTGTATTCGTTTGGCTATCACCCGTTTTGGGAGTAGTCTTCTTGTATTCATTCATTAATAAAATAGCACGTGGGGAGGTTGGTTGAGTGCAAATAATAGTATTATTGGTGTGTTCTTGATATTGATTACAAAAACTGGGTCGGATGTGACCAAATTTAATTTTTCTTGTTTGAGAAGATTATTAAACCACCCATTTTTCATTGACCCGGTTTAATAAACCAAACTAGGTCATGACTTCTTTAAAAAAAATCTAACATAAACCTCTTTTTTTCATAAACCTTTTTAGGGTTAATTGACAAGTTGAAGTGGTGATAACTAACGTTAGTTAAATTTTTATATAATAATAAATTAGAGTTGCCGTTCCAAAAAAATAGAGTTAAAACTAACTTAAAACGCCAACTAATATAATCTTATTATGGTCTATTGTAATTTGGAATCCTAAGTTGATTATTTTTTAAAATCTTTGCTATAATTTTACAGACTCTAAATCTAAAACCCTAAACACTAAGATCCTAAACCCAACCCTAGTACCATAATCCTTAAACCATAAACTTAAAAAGTATAGCTTATCGGTAAAGACTCAATCTCTTACATAGGTTCAATTCAACGTAAATATACTGTCAGATAAATTATGTCATACGACACTACATGTTGATTTATC
Source organism: Tanacetum coccineum (assembly GCA_026074375.1). Taxonomy (NCBI): domain Eukaryota; kingdom Viridiplantae; phylum Streptophyta; class Magnoliopsida; order Asterales; family Asteraceae; genus Tanacetum; species Tanacetum coccineum. The sequence continues at coordinate 30,501 of BQNB010039343.1, read as the reverse complement.
TAAGACAATTTATATACATCAGCTTCCTAATTTTCGAGATTCCCAGCATCCAAACTATGTTTGTTTATTTCAACACTCTCTTTATGACCTTAAGTAGGCTCCTCATGCTTGGTTTCAACGCTTTGCGACATATATTACTTGTATTGGTTTTTTCTCATAGTCGTTGTAACTCATCTTTATTTATTTACACACAGACTAACACTGCTTATTTGCTGTTATATGTTGAGGATATTGTATTGACTGCTTTCTATGAGATTTTGTTACAACAGATTATTACTTCATTGTATCAGGAGTTCTCTATGACTAATCTTGGTTAGCTTAATTATTTTTTAGGTATTTCAGTGGTGTTTAATTCAGAAGGGATGTTATTGTCTCAGCATAAGTATGCTGTAGAGATTCTTGTGAGAGCTTATATGGTTGGTTGTAATCCGTGTTGAACTCCTGTTGATAGTGAGTCCTAGTTGGGGGCCAATGTTGATTCTGCATCTCATCTGACATTATTTCATAGTCTCATAGGTGCACTACAGTATCTTACATTCATTCAACTAGATCGTTCCTATGCGATACATCAAGTTTGTCTTTTTATTCATGATCCTCGGGAGCCTTACTTTTTGGCTCTTAAGCGGATTCTACATTATGTGCGAGGTATGTTGGACTATGGATTATAGTTATATTCTTCTTCCACTACATCTTTCATTGCTTACTTAGATGCAGATTGGGCTGGTTGTCTTACTACTTGTTGGGATTAAAAGCCTTCTTGATGTTGTTAGTATTACTGCTGCTCTTATTGATGTTAATGCTGCTCAGTCAAAATTAGTGGTGCTAGAGAATTTCAATGAAAATTATTCTAAGTATTTAAGACTGCTGGTGAAGTTACTACTGCTAGTACAAAAGTTACTACTGTTAGTACAAAGTTAATGCTGCTGAAGGAGTTAATGCTGCTAGTGAAGAAGTTAGTACTGCTGAGTTAGTTAGTACTGCTTATGTGATTTGTATGAGATATTTTAGTAAAAGATATGTATAAGTTATTTGTTTAGAAGATTATGATTACTTAGGAAAGTATTGTAAGCGGTTTAGGACTCCTTGGTGTATAAAAGAAGGTCCTAGGTCATAGAGATTGATGTACCAAAAACCAAAACCAAAAATTAATCTTAGTCTTAGCTTCAAGGTCTTTGTAACCCTAATACTTTGAGAGTATTCATATTATTATAATACTGGAGCTTTTGTTTGTTGAATTATATATTCATATAATTACTGTTTCATTGATAATTCTTCTAAATATTAAAGATTAGATTCCGCATAATCTTTAATATATTCACACAAAGTTTCTACTATAGTTGTGTTAGATTTATCTAATATAACTAATCCTTATACAAGCTTAAGGAATTCGATCTATTAAAGTGGGATCAACAAGTGGTATCAGAGCTTGTTGCTTTGAGAAACTTTTCTAGAAGATATGGATCAAGATTCTGCACACATGGTGGCTGCATCCAAAGTTCCCATGCTCAAACCAGGTATCAAACCCTAGCCGCCTCTCTCCATCTTTTTCGGATCTGCGATCTCTTCACCGGTTTTCTGCGGGGTAGGGGGGATAACATCTATGGGAAAACTATCAAACACCACTGATGCGAAAAGATGGACGTAGATCTTTCGAAACAATAATAACTACAACTCCAAACCCATCAACAACCCACATCACAGAGACCTAGAAAAAGTTGCTACTTCTTTCTACATATCTAACCTTCCTGATTCTCTAGATGCTAAGGGTCTTTGGAACGCTTGTGTGAAGTATGACCTCCTTGTGGACTCATTCATTACGAACAAATGCTCAAAAGGAGGTAAACGTTTTAGATTCAGTCGCTTCTTGGGAATTAAATATGATACTAAATTTGTTAAATTGTTATCGAATATATGGATCGAAAGTTATCACCTTTATGTGACGGTCACACGTTATCAAAGAACCAATTCCACAGGTTCAAAATCAACAAAACAAGTTTTAACAAAGGAAGAAAACCCTAAAACCTAACCCTAATTCTCAATTTGCGGAATATGCCCCTTCTAAGCCCTCATTCGCCTCTGTTATTCATAATAAACCTACCAAAATTGACACCACAACCTCACATGTTAACACTAAAACCGTTACTCTTAAAGATCAGGATCTTATTAGCGTGGAAGATTCATCAACGGTTCTCTTATTGAAACAAAAAGATGTGGACACTATGAGCAATATGTATACGATCTGTAAAAGCGAAGGCTTTATGAACCTACCAAAATTGACACCACAACCTCACATGTTAACACTAAAACCGTTACTCTTCAACATCAGGATCAAAGTACCGAGAAAACTTCATCATGGGAAGCTTTTACACGATTCTAAAATATGCTTCACCCTTTTTTAAAGTGGATGAACGCATGGTTTGGATTGAGATTAGTGACTTGCCTCTTTGTGCCTGGGGATCAAATGCTTTTAAGAAAGTAGCGTGTATGTTTGGTAAATTCATGTTTTTCAAGGCGGAGGAATCCACGGCCATGAGTTCGGGTAGAGTTTGTATCTCTACTAGATCTCATTATCGGATTTCCGAAAAAGTTAATGTTGAGTAAACCCTAGGCCTCTTTTAGTTTGGTATCCAGATCATGTGATTATATTGAAACAACAGGTTGGCAACGTCAAGAGAAGGTTGATGTTTCGGTTCTTAAAAGGAGCAGCAGCATCAAAAACGCAAGAAAAAGTAACAGCAGGTATGTGATGGTTAGTACTGCTACATATTGGTTAGTACTGCCAATAAAATTTTTGTACTGCTTGTTATTACGTTGAGCTGTTGAGTCAAGGGAGAGGTTATTGTTGCTTGGCTCATGGGTTAATGCTGCTTGTTGAGTTGATTACAACTGTTTGGACTCGAAGTTGTACTTGTACTGTTACAAGGTGTCGTATGCAACAAGCAAAGGAAAGTTTATGCTGCTCGTATATTATTAATGTTGCCAAGTCTATTGTTAGTGCTGCCAAGGTTAATTAATACTGCTCGTTGATATTTACTACTGCCAAGAATATTATTAATGCCGCTTCTATGCGTTAATGCTGCTAATCTTGAAAGTTAATACTGCCAGCATTAAAAGTTAATACTGCCAGCATCAGAAGTTAATACTGCCAGTAGTAATTTCAAGTGTTAATACTGCTTGGGTTTTCGAACTGTACACTTAATGCTGCTGCTTGATTTTTAGTACTGCTAGGTTTAAAAAGCAGTTACTACTATTCTTATTGGTCGTGGTTTATTAAGTTTGTACTGCTAGCATTAAGAGCAGTTAGTTAGTACTGCTTGGAGCTTAATGGAATTAATACTGCTAGCATTGTTCGATATTGGATACCACACACAGATTGATTTTGGTTTAAATGTTTAATGGCTCGTTTTTGGAATTATTGTTTAATTGGTTACGAAGAGGATTACTTATCATTTATTTGAAGATGAAGTGGATTTTCACGGGTTTGTGTTCTTATTATATCTTTTGGTCTTGGAGATAACTTGTTTGGTTATATACGGTTTATGATGAAGACTTGATAAAACTAGTTTTTACCTGATGTAAGGAGATACATTGTAGTACTCACAGGTATTTACTATCACGTGGTCAGTGACTCATGTATAGGCATGCGGATTTATCAAGAGATCGAGGTCTACTCATAAAACGAAGAAGAAGATTATGAGTTCTTATCATATTATAGTGCAAGACATAAGACACAAGTTTGGGTTATTCTACTTCAGCATCAAGTACGTTATACTTAGTTTTCTTCATCAGTGATCATTACAAAGAGCCTACAGAATTCAAGATTCAAGAGATGGTTAATATACTTTTCAGGGGAAGCTTATTGTTCACATATTTAACCATCTACATGCACCACTTGAGGGGAAGTGTTCACAGGTTGCTTATCTACACAAGACCCCTATTGGATGATTACAAAAAGGGGAAGAAGATTCATGATTTGCAGCTTATTATTATGGTGGCATGTTCAAGGAGATCTTAAGTCAAGGGGAAGCATTGTTTCTTTCATGAAGATTGTTTTGTAATATCAAATAGGGGAAGATTGTTGGGAATTCTGATTTGATGATTACAAAATCTTATATGCAACAATGAAGAAAGAAGAAACAACAAGGACTTAAGATGTAATATTAGGTTAGCTTAATATGTAAGCTAGGTTTTTATTGTAAACCCTAGCCTCTCTAGTTTATAAAGAGAGGCAGGGCGTCTGGTTTAGGTATCAATCCAGAAAGGTGTGTGTATCCTGTGTGGTTCAATGAGAGTCTAGACACAAAAGAAAACGTGTGTAGACATATAGTTAGATAGTTAATAGATAGTTATAGACGTCTATGTATTAGCCTCAAGAATCATTTGATTCCTGTTATTGTTGAGTAACCGTTCTATGATTTGATCACATAGAATTGGGGCTGTGTTGAATAAAAGAAAACCTTGTTTGTTAACATTGATGTTCTTATTCTTATTCCGCTGCGTATATTCAATGTTTTCGTTATCCTAGATGTGCTTAGATCAGGGATTCACAATTGGTATCAGAGTAGGTTGCTCTTGATATCTAGGATGTTACAAGGTTGTTTTGTAAGTCGTGTTCTTGGTGGAAAGAAGGTTCATGCTTCTGTTATAAGCTATGGTGATTTCTGGTATTTTTAGGGTTTTTGCGACACTTTGAAAAGTTTGTCTTTAAAAAAAAAGTGTTCATGTTTGTTTTTGGGGATGAAGCAAAGGAAGTTAAAACCCTAATTTTGCTCGTTACGTATATGGTTTCTAAAGTGACGATTTAGTGACTAAAAAAGTGTCACTAAAAGGGCGTCGTCTGGATACTTAAAAAAAAGGGTATCCAGATCATGTGATTATATTGAAACAACCGGTTGGCAACGTCAAGAGAAGGTTGATGTTTCAGTTCTTAAAAGGAGCAGCAGCATTAAAAACGCAAGAAAAAGTAACAGCTGGTATGTGATGGTTAGTACTGCCAATAAAATTTTTGTACTGCTTGTTATTACGTTGAGCTGTTGAGTCAAGGGAGAGGTTATTGTTGCTTGGCTCATGGGTTAATGTTGCTTGTTGAGTTGATTACAACTGTTTGGACTCGAAGTTATACTTGTACTGTTACAAGGTGTCATATGCAACAAGCAAAGGAAAGTTTATGCTGCTCGTATATTATTAATGTTGCCAAGTCGATTGTTAGTGCTGCCAAGGTTAATTAATACTGCTTGTTGATATTTACTACTGCCAAGAATATTATTAATGCCGCTTCTATGCGTTAATGCTGCTAATCTTGAAAGTTAATACTGCCAGTAGTAATTTCAAGTGTTAATACTGCTTGGGTTTTCGAACTGTACACTTAATGCTGCTGCTTGATTTTTAGTACTGCTAGGTTTAAAAAACAGTTACTATTCTTATTGGTCGTGGTTATTAAGTTTGTACTGCTAGCATTAAGAGCAGTTAGTTAGTACTGCTTGGAGCTTAATGGAATTAATACTGCTAGCATTGAATAAAATATGAGCTATTGCCCCTCTATTTTATACTAGAGTAAATAATGGCATACATAATCTTAGCCTTTAACTTAGGGCCAAAGCTATCAGAAAACCCATAAACATCCCCCTTGGTCCTTGGCTGGCAAAATAAAACCCACAAAACAAACCCTTTGGGTTGACTGTTTTAGCTTATTTCCAATTATATATATAATCTACTTTAAATTACACATGTAATTAAAAAGCCTAATAGTTTAATTAGTTCATAAACGAACTAAGAAGCGACCGTATAGTATAGTATCGATAGTATAATAATATATATAAAAAAAATCCATTACATTATATATATAAACTCAAGAATATGATATTAAGGTATAAGTTGTGACCTCATACAAGGCTCACAATATTTCATAGCCGTATAAATATCCGCAGACATGAGCACATCCCAACCATCAAGAACGATCAAGACCATTCTAGAATCCTTTTTCTTGACAATTATATACCCTTAGTCCCCAAGCATAACCATTTAATACCCTAGAGAAAACTTGCATTAGTATAAAAGGACCCTTTTTTGGACCATTGTTTTCACACACATAAACTTTTACAACTCTCTCCAATTATTTGTACTCACTCCACTCTCTTTTCTAAGCCAATTCCTTGTCTTAAAACCCTTGGAAAAACAAAGCTAGAAGGAACAAGAAGGCATCATTTTAGGTCATAATCATCAAGGAATCATCACCAATGCTTGAGGCGTCAAAGCCTTAATTTATAATCTTATTACAACTTTGTAAGACCTTATAATTATGTTTTCTAATGCTAAAGTTTCTGAGTTTTATGTCTATTATATCTAGAAGGCTAGCCTTTGTGCACTTGATCCATAGGATGTTTTATAATAAGAAGATAATTGACAGACCGTCTTTAAAATGTCCACTATTTAATTCATATTTCGTTCTCATTTTCCTTGTGATAAGTAAACTTTTGTGTTTTTAAACAACTACGTTTACGCGCTTCGCGATTTCTCGTTCTTGTTAATCTTAAGCCGATTTAGGTAGTTTATCTGTTTAAGTGTAACCGTCTTTATTTTTATCTTTAAAAATTCCCCGTATTTAAGGTCACTACTTAATCTGAATTTATAAATAATCTCTAAATTTTAAATAATTCAATTTTATTATCTTAATCGATTTTTATTAAAATAGTCGATTTTAGTAACCCTTGCGAATCTTACAATTTAATTTATCCGTTTTTATAATCCGAGAAATCAACGACTCCGTATTCGAGACACGATGCCTAATAATTTTTTATATTTTATCATCTTTTTCGCTTTTGTTTTTAAATTGCCCAGACGAAAATCACGATTTAGGAAAAAGTATCGGACTAGTAAAGGTTATTAGGCCCGAGGTTAATAGGTATTATTAGTTAGGCAAAAATGGGCCAAAGCCCACTCTCTCCCCCTCCCTTTTTGTTCGGCCGACCAAATCAACCCAACGCCTTTGCCATATTTGTTTTCCTTCTTTTTAGCAACTATATACAAAATAATACTTTTACCTAAACTAAAACATACCATTTATAAACCAAACACCCTCCTTTTATTAATTTAGGCTCCATCAAAACACTAAACTAAACACCCCCTTAACCTTCCTCTATATATATACTTCAATTTCCTTCCAAAAACACATAGTAGCGGTATATATATAAAAAATACCGGTCCTCTTTTTCTCCTCCCCCCTCCCCTCTTGTGCAACTACTGCCAACCAAAAACCACCTCCTTCATCATCAAATCTTCATAAAATCTCTTTTTTTTTATCCCAAATCACTTATAAAATTATCCTTAATCTTTCCCCATTACTAAAAATCACCATGCCTTGATTTAGAAATTATTGATTTTGAAGAACTTGAAGATTTTTAGAGTTTTGATCCAATTGAAGGCTACTAGGGAGTAATAGGCTTGATATTAAGTGGTTACAAGGAGATTTGGAAGCAAGAAAAATTAAGGTCATAGTGTTTGGGTTTGTTGGTGGCTGCGAATTAGACACAACCCATCTAGGGTTTGTGTTTGATCTCCTATATCACTCTATTGTAAGTTGTAAGTGTTTTCTTATACTTCCTTTTCATGTTTTGATTTTCTAGTTAATGCATGTTCTTGATCTTTGATTTTTATGAACATGCAAGCATTGATAATGAATGATTTTGGTTAAATGGTGTAAGTGATGTGAAATAGATGTAAGATGAATTGTGTTGGTGTATTGTAGCCTTGTATTGGACAAATTGTGGATTTGGAAGTGTTTGTGATTGAGTTAGAGATAGGAATTTGGGACTGTTTTCAGGTCAGTAAGAAAACGTGGGTTTTCCCAATTATTTTTGGCTTAGGGCATGTGAACAAATTACGTGTTGGTTATATAAACTTAGCTTCATGTGGTAGAGTTGATACTTTTGGTAACGATTTATGATGAAGGATATATGGTCTTTTTTAAAAAAGGTAGAAGGTCAATTCTGGAGTTGCTGTTGGGAAACATGTTTTTCTCCAGGATTTTGTACAGTAGGTTAAGGTTATAAAACATGGTTGAACACTAGACATCTTAAGCTTTCACCTCCAATTGGAATCAACTTAATAGCTATTTTAGATTAGGATTTATGGCCAAAACCGTAAACGTTAGAAATTCAGTTAACTTTCTGTTTTGAGTTTGTGTTGGTAAATTTCCATTTCCCGTGGATTGGTAAATGGTTTGATTGATTGGCTTAATGTTTTGAAAACTAGACTTAAGTGGATTTCCAGGGGTGTAAGCCTCATCTTTGTATCTTTTATAGGTTAAGAGATACAGTAGCATGAAGTTGACTAAAATTCTGCAACATAGATTTTTCGTCTTTTCTTGAGAAATAAAAGTGTAACCGCATAGTAGCGAGATAAGAATCATTAAGCGAAACTTAGTAGACACTTAATTGAGTATAAGTGCAGGTCATATACTAATTTGGAGATAAAAATACCTTGGTTTAATCTTGGTGCAATGTTATTCATATTTCGGATTCTTTTGACTAGTATTGTATAACTATTCTATTATAATGATATCGTACATTATTCTAAGTCGCGACTTGCTTCATAGGTCTCGGCTAATCTTGGAGTCTTCTATCTCGTTGATTTCTCATTTGATCTTCTACTTACGGTGAGTTCATAGCCTCGCCTTTACTACTTTAATTGTTTTCTTAAAACCTGCGAGGGAGATACATGCTTGTTTTTATAAAATTAAACACAAATTGTTTTCAGTATGCTGGACCCGAATTGTATGCTTAATGCTTGAGTACCTATTGCTAAAGACCCTAATATCGTGAACCGTTAACTACCTGTGATGGGTAGACGCTATGGTAATAAATAGGCCTATGGGGTGACTCCCCGTCCGGGGTTTGAATCCTTTTGGAACACCCACTTGCAACGGATATATTATCTGACATGTTATAGGTATATAGTAATAATACCTAATCTTTTGGGGGCAAACTACAATTTTATCTCGTCAAAGGGATCGGTTGTCACGAGCTTAATGCATTATTAATTAAAACTTGTTTGATCTACAAGTTTGTTTTCCAATGATTTTAATATTGTTTTCTAAAACTTTATCTTATATAAACCTATGAATTTCACTCAACGTTTTCGTTGACTTTTTAGCATGTTTATCTCAGGTAATCAAAGCTAAGGAACGGGAGCTTGGGACGAGGAGAAACTTGCGCTTAAAAATAATTTTTGTTAAAGCACATGATATCCATTCCTCAAAAATAATGTTTTTTTATAATTTGTTAAATACTTATAACCTTGTTATCTTAAGTTGGGACCAACGCTTGCACTCTGATCTTACTTTTGAATGGATTATGTTTTTTAAACTCTCTTTTCGGAGTCGTTCTTTATAATTTAATGACCTGTACTTACTTATTAACAAACCCAATTGTTGGTCCCGAATCATTTTAAATTTGGGGTGTTAAAGATTGGTAACAAGAGCCACTAAGTTAAGAAACATGTCATTTTTCAAAAAATAAAAAAAGAAAAAAAAAAAAAAAAAAAAAAAAAAGAAAAAAACCAAACACCACCCAAACAAAAAAGAAACAAGACAAAAAAAGAAAAAAAAAAAAAAAAAAAAAAAAAAAAAACAAAAAAAACCAAAAACAAAAAAACAAACCAAACTAAAAAAACCAAAAAAAAAAAAAAAAAAAAAAACCAACAAAAAAAAAACAAAAAAAAAAAAAAAAAAAAAAAAAAGAAAGAAAAAAAAAACAACAAAAAAACAAACAACAAAAAAAAACCAAAAAAAAAAAAAAAAAAAAAAAAAAAAAAAAAACAAAACCAAAAACAAAAAACCAAACCAAACAAAAAAAAAAAAAAAAAAAAAAACGAAAAAAAAAAAACTAAAAAAAAAAAAAAAAAAAAAACACAAAAAAAAAAACCAAAAAGAAAAAAATCAAAAAAAAAAACGAAAAAAAAAAAAAAAAAAAAAAAAAAAAAACAAGAAAAAAAAAAAAAAAAAAACTATAACAAAAATAAAAAAGAAAACAAAACAAAAAAAAAAAACCAAAAAAAAAAACAAAACAAAAAAAAAAAAAAAAAACACAAAAAAAAAAAAAAAAAAACCAAACCAAAAAAACAAAAAAAAAAAAAAACAAAACAAAAAAAAAAAAAAAAAAAAAAAAAAAAAAAAAAAAAAAAAAAAAAAAAAAAAAAAAAAAGAAAACCGAAAAAAAACAAACCTAAACTATAACTTTATTTTTCTAATTTTCGCGCGCAAAATACTCCTCATGGTTCCTGCTCAAGTCGTTCTTGTGATTACCATTCTTAGTACTTATATCATGCGGGTGCATTATTGCTAAGTATTTATTGAATAAATACTATGATTCATATCGAAATATACATCGATTGGTAAACCTTATATTAAGGTTTTCTTTTGCATTTGTTTACATGTTTAAATAAATCATTATTAAAATTATCATATTCATTTTGATGGCATTGCATCATTTCGTAAGTTGCCATAAATTATTAAATATGTAGTGACCTTGTTACACTTTATTTCACACCGTGTCGTGCACGTAATGCTGGCCTACTTCTTATGCTCACTTATCAGAGCGCGTAATTTTATCTATATAGAATGTAAATGACTGATAACATATTCATTCGAGCGAACCGACTATTTTACCCGAAATACTTTATCGGTTATGCGAACTTGTCGCGTTACCACTAATTGGGATTTTGTAAATGTTTTAAAATAATCGATGCGAATTTTCTGAGTATCGTTTTACTACCCATGTAAGTTACTTTCATTGTTTAGCTCCTTTAAGTTATCCATATAGATATCCAATTTGCTTTTCGGCATTTCGTGGCGGTATTGTTGATCCAAACCTAAATCGATTCCTTACGGTGACTAATGTTTAAAGTTACCATTGGAATAAAATACAAAATAACTTGTTGTAGAAACTTTGTATAGTATATTAAAGGTATGGCGGATCTACACCTACTACTCAAGATATTTATCAATGAAACATAATCTTGAACAACAAAGATATATCCAAATGCTCCAATATTATTAGATTAATAATACGAGTACTCTTAACTTAGTACTGGGGTTTACAACCTTGAAGCTTTTCTCAATCGATCTTTGACCGCTAGAAAACTTGATAATGATATGACTTTGGCGTGTTTTGTGATAATCCAACTAAATGACCCTAGGCCTACCTCTTATAGACTAAGGATCCCATAGTCGCTACAATCTATTCCTAAGATATCTCAATCTTTTCTAAAACATAAATGCAATCTTCTAAATAAATAACATAATGTATATCTTGTACATAAATCAACTCAACACTTAACTTCACACAATTCTTGTTCTACACAAACAATCTTATCTCTTTAATTCGTCTTATCCTCTTGACAGTAGCAAAGTCTCAAACAATTGTAATCTTTCACCATCCAGCAACTAATAACCATAAGCAGTAGTAAACAGTTAGTACTAAAGGCAGTACTAAAATCTACACTAACAGTAGTAACATGTACTAGCAGTCTTAACTTTACTACAGCAGCACTAAACTCACTTAGCCTTATTTTTTAGTCTATTCAACACTGAACCAGCTTAAGCTTTAAATAACAACAGTTACTTTAATGCTATCATTACTAAATATACTAATAGTAAGTAACTAGCATGGTAACATTATACTACCAGTACAAACCACTATAGTATAATTATTTCCATTATGGTAACCTGAAGCAGCAGTAACATTTAAAAACAAACACATGAATACAAATGTAAGTCCCCGACATCGGCGCCAAAAACTTGATGCGTTCACATTAAGCTTTAAAATAATAAAAAAGAATTACTAGTTTAACTAGGAACACATTCGGGCAAGTATGACCCTATCGTGTGTAGCTAGGTTGGTGTGGTAAGTCAACAATAATAGGTTGGTGTGGATACAAACATAATCAACAGATTGAAGTTTCTTGTTTAGCATATTTGTGATTGTGATTGGTGTGAGGGGATATCTCTTTTCAACTAACATAAAGATGTGGACATTTTCAAACCTTACAAAGTGCACTCCACATGAATCAAACAACTTCCAAATAGTCACTTTGTATCCTTGTAAATTTCTCCATACATCACTCTTTATGTTTGGTTCAAACATGACTTTTAAATCACCCCACAACACTCTTTCATGTTCATCTTCAGGCCTTGTATCACCATGCTTTGTCTTGACCAATTTCCAAAGAGTCTGCAAATCTTCTCTGTCAATGCCCTGAAGCATCCTAATCATTGAAGAATATCTCTTGGAACTTCCATCTGCTCTTATCAACTGATAATGTACCATTATTCCTTCTTTAAGAAGCTTGTATTCAACAATCACTGGTGGTTTGGTAGCAAGTGGTATAGCATCAATTGCTATATCATCATCTTTTACTATCACCAAATGCTTTTTCAGCTCAGCTTCATCAACTTCTTCAACTTCTTCATGCTCATCTGTCTCTTTATCATCTTCCATTCTTTGTCTCTTTGAAGATTCTTGTTGTTGCTCTTTCCCTGCTCTTTTCTTACCAAGCATCTTCTTTCTGCTGCCTTTAGCTTTCTCCTCACTACTTTCTGCTTTCTTTGACTTATCAGATTTTAGTTCATCCTCTGTTCCTTTAGAACTTTCTTCTGTTTCCTTTTTGCTTTTTACTTCCTCAGAATCCATAGGAATAAAAGTATTTACTCTCCTCATTTCATTATCAAATAACTTTTAGATCTCTTCATAGCTCTTGCTCTTCAACTGATTATGTTTGTATCCACTTTTTTGGCACACTTTTTTACCGTTCCAAAAACGTTCGTCCCAAAAATCCCCTTTTTTGTAGTGGTTTTAGAGAGCAAGGAGATATCAGTTGAGGAGTATGAAATCACATACCTGTTTCCAAATGTTGTTGAGCAAGCAAACAAATTTGGCGACTATGGTGTATGTGTTTGTATTTATTTATACAGACTGAGCCATAAGCAACCATTGGCATTCAGGGACCCTTTACAAATAGGCTTAGCCTATCGTGAAAGGATCCTTCAATACTTTTGGAACCACAAGGTGGAAGTACAAAAAACTGTGTTAATGGATGAAGGTACATTCCCCTTCTCAGACCCTTCTACTGAATAACATTTAACATATAGGTTAATATGGTTAATAAGTAGATGTAATATGACATACAAACTCTTTTCTGATCTTTTAAAACCAACTGTCATTTGACAATGTTTGTTGCCATTCTATTTACTTTCTTATGTTTGCTACAACAATAATCAATACACACAACTTTGAACAACCAAGAAACTGTTAGCATTGAACACTGAATTTAGACACACCATCCTTTAAGTAAATAAAGTTACAAAAGATACATTACATTAACTTCCCAATTAACTTATACATCACATCAGTTAAGTAGATAATAAATGAAGAAAAAAACCCAACTAAACAATAACAGCATCTTCATCCTCCTTTTTTTAGCACGAATTTGAGCAACTTCCACTTCTAACTGCTGAATTGATCTCACTAGCCAAGGAGTTATAACCACAGAACATTAACACTTCAATATACCAATTAATAAACCCATGATTTGAACCTTAACAATTTAAAATTTCCAATCATATCCCAGCTTCCCGCTTAGTACCTGCCGCAGGAAAAGAAAATGCGGCTGAGCTAACGCTCAATGAACAGATATAATAACAACGAGGGAAAGAAACAAAAGAATGAACGAAACAAATCACGAGAATCTGCTAAACAAAGTGTCATACGAAATATAAAGCAATAATTAAGAATTAAGGATAACAAAGGAGTGCCCACGAGATCGAAACAAAAGTCTAAAGCATGCCACACGCTTAGACAACATAATCCAACATACATCGTATCATATCATATAATATAAAATTAGACATGGGAGCTGCAGACTCCAGATGTACCCTACAAAATGTGAAATGGGGTGTATTGCACACACACAACCATTCACCTGAACTGAACAGAACAAAGTACCTAGGATGCATCCATACGCTCCCTACAAAACAAAGTCATATCCATATACACAAGTACAATGACGAGTGTACATAAATGTAAGCTAATAATAATCAAAGGCCATCATTCAAAAGGGAACGTCGTGGACCAATCACACCGCCATAGATAGTGTCATGCCATTGGTGCATCAATGACACGGTCATGGTACCTCCATGACTAGTTTAAATAGCTCAGGCAAGATTTAGGCAGAAGATATAAGTGAACAAGATACTAATGATCAAGTCAAGATAATGGATCTAACATCATATTCAAACATGGATCAAAAGAATCATAATTGCGAATATCAAATCGAATGGAATATCAGTGAATATCAAATGGATCATGAGAACGGATAGCAAATCAAACGGAATATCAAACGAATATCAACTGAATCTAAGTAGCTAAGATAATGGAGATATAAATCATAAGGTGTCCTTACTAAAAGGACGGAATATCTGTACCTTAACGAATAAGCAAAGGAGAGAACGAACACGAAGACAAAAGATCAAAACCTCTTCACCGAATCTACACAAATCCATGATTACATATATTACATACTCTTTTTAAGTAGTTTTACATTTGATCTTACCATAAATGAAGTTTACTTGACTTAATTAAAGTTTCCAAAAATTCCAGATTTTGACTACTTATTTAAGGTAAGTTTCCATACTTAAAAGACCCATAAAAATATCTTCAAAAATTACACCAAAAATTACAAAGGTTCCTACATATGTCTAATATTCTCATGATCATTGGTTTAATTTATTTCCATGTTTAAGTATCCCTTTGACCCTTGTTACCCAAAATAGACCCGAATTTTGACCTGGCAGAACCTTTGAAAAGTTGATGCGTATTTACCATACTTAGACAACTCAGAAAAATATGAAAACAATCAGGAACGTAGCTAATATCATGAAGATTAACCCACGTAAATTTCAAAGGCTAATTCGTTATGGTTTGAGAATTAAAAATCAAATACTACAACTGAATTCTTCGGACTGACTTTCCAGTTTTGACACTTAATTTTTTAAAATCTAAAAGTCGACCTTCCCGACCTCCAATTGACATGAGGCCAGATTTTCCAGAAACTAGATTCATTGAAATTCACCTTAGGCTCAAGAATTATGTCAAAACCAATTTTTATTATTAAGATATACTCCGTTGAACACGACCTAAAATGCTGCCCAGAATTATTAACCATGAAAACCCTAATTAACACCCATAAAAACAAACCCTAGGGTTTCTAATCTTGTATTTTTTTTTTATTAATAACATCATTAATGACCATCTAGGGTTTCAAAATATGTAATTAAACCATTTTAAATTAGATTAAACTCTACAATTTAACAAGATTAAGAACACATGTTTTCTTTACAATCTTTTAGGTTTTTATGAAAACTCCATATGTGAATCATGGAATACAAAGATGAAACAAGGAACATGGAATACTTACAAAGATTAAGATGGATACAAGAACAAGAATACCACACCAAAAACACCAAAGAATTGAACCAAGAACACCAAAGAATCAAGAACACAAAGCTTGAATACTTCTATCGAATTCACCAACTTCTTCTTGCAAGTTCTAAGAATGATTACACAAGTTTTGGAGGATAAATTTTTGAGAGAGAATGATGAGGGAGAGGGATAGAAATCGGCTGAATATATAGAGAGGATAGGGGGACAAAATGTTTCTATCCTTTTAGAAGATTACAAAAGATTTGGTCTAATCTCTTTACATTTATTACTTAGAATAAGATTTGTAAAAAGAAGACAAAATAATTTCTAAATATATAGGAGAGGGACAAAATATTTTTTCTCATTTTTGAAGATTACACAATATTTGCTAAAAACTTTTTTACTCTTATTTCTTAAAATAGGTTTTATAAACAAAAAGGAAAGTAAATAAACAAAATAACAAAATCAAAATATATTCCTAAGGGGGGGGGGGGGGGAGGGGGGGGGGGATTTATATATATAAATTAGGGAATTATATATATATATTTTTAAAAACAAAACACCTTATTTATATCTTTATAGTTTTATTATCAAAATTATATCCTAAAGAATTTTATTTTCAAATACTTATTAATAAACTTTAGGTTATATTCAAAATTACCAATATGACATGAAATTCAATTTTTTTTTAGAATCCAAGGCAGCTTATCACAAGCACCCCACCCCATACGACTTGTTGGGGGGGGGGGGTTCATCTTTTGAATCAAACAAAGTAAGAGAGTAGGGCTTCAAATCAACTTCATTCTAAAGAAAAGCGAAGAACCCACTTTTAGTCAATAAGAGCCCTACATCCCTCAAAAAAAAAAAAAAAAAAAACCTCATCACTGAAATTCAAGCGCAAACCCATTTCTTAGTCACCGGGCGGTTTTACAACTCGTCCCTCTAAAAGAAAATTTCGTCCTCGAAATTGAAATAGGTAGATGAATTCAGGGTTATTCAGATTACCAAAGATGACACGATTGGTATGACAAACGATAGGGGCGCGATGATCAGCTAACCAATTCATACTAAGAATAAAATCGAAATCACTCAGTTCTAAGGGAAGCAAATTAGCAAAACAAATCTTATCATCAAAATGAAGCGGACAACTCTGATATTCGTGGTCAGACTTTTCATAGGCGTAGATATCGGTAAGGTATAATTAAGTAGCGTAGGGAAGATGCGAATGTGTTTAGAAAATGAAATAGAAACCGCAAAAATGTGTTGTACCCGTATAAAATAAGACAAAAACAGCACGACCGTTCAAAAAGAGAGTTCCCAAAACGGTACCTGAAGAGTTAGCTGCCTGATCCTTGGTCGAAGAAAATACTCGGTCAACGAATGAAACAGCGAAGACAATTTAGAGTTAAGATCAAAATACGAAAGGAAGCGATAATATCAAAATACGAAAGGAAGCCTAATGTCTACCCAATCCTCACAGGTCATAACCTAGGTTTTACAGGTCGAAATGGCTCTGATACCATAATTGTAACATCCCGCTCCGATAAAGAGACCAAGAGTTACGTTATGGTGTCATATCAGAACATATAAACGCAAGCGGAAGACTTTATTAATTTAAAATACCAAGTCATGAAACAAAATGACCTCCAAAAGTATTAAATTCCAACAAAGTCTAAATGAAAGAAATCTTCAAACGAAAGGGTCTTAAATATAAATCCAAAACAATAGGAAAGCTAATAAGGGTTGGTCTTCTAGAAGCTTCCTACACTCATCACTTATATCCCAGCTTCCCGCTTAGTACCTGCCACAGGAAAAGAAAATGCGACTGAGCTAACGCTCAGTGAACAGATATAATAACAATGAGGGAAAGAAACAAAAGAATGAACGAAACGGATCACGAGAATCTGCTAAACAAAATGTCAAACGAAATATAAAGCGATAATTAAGAATTAAGGATACCAAAGGAGTGCCCACGAGCTCGAAACAAAAGTCTAAAGCGTGCCACACGCTTAGACAACATAATCCAGCATACATCGTATCATATTATATCTTATAAAATTATACATGGGAGCTGCAGTCTCCAGATGTACCCTACAAAATGTGAAATGGGGTATATTGCACACACACATCCATTCACCAGAACTGAACGGAACAATGTACCTAGGACGCATCCATACGCTCCCTGCAAAACAAAGTCATGTCCATATACACAAGTACAAAGACGAGTGTACATAAATGTAAGCTAATAATACCCAAAGGCCATCATTCAAAAGGTAAAAAAAGAAAAAAAAAAAAAAAAAAAAAAAAAAAAGAACGCCGTGGACCAATCACACCGCCACAAAGTGTCATACCATGTGCATCAATGACCTGTCTTTGTACTATCCATGACTAGTTAAATAGCTCGGGCAAGATTTAGGCAGAAATATAATAGAAAGCAAGATATTAATGATCCATGTCATATAACGGATCTAACATCATATTCAAATAAGGATCAACAGAATCATAATTGCGAATATCAAATCAAATGAAATATCAGTGAATATCAAATGGATCATGAGAACGGATAGCAAATCAAACAGAATATCAAACTCGTCGATCGCTCCTCTGGCGAGTCGCATCAAAGATAGCTAAGATAATGAAGATTGTAAATCATAAGGTGTCCTACTAGAAGGACGGAATAAATGTACCTAACGAAATAACAAAGGAGAGAACGAACACAAACAAAAAAATCAAACCTCTTTCAACGAATCTACACAAATCCATGATTACATATATTACATACCCTTTTTAAGTAGTTTTACATTTGATCTTACCATAAATGAAGTTAACTTGACTTAATTAAGGTTTCCAAAAATTTTAGATTTTGACTACTTATTTAAGGTAAGTTTCCATACTTAAAAGACCCATAAAAAATATCTTCAAAATTTACATCACAAAAATT
This sequence comes from Tanacetum coccineum, assembly GCA_026074375.1. Taxonomy (NCBI): domain Eukaryota; kingdom Viridiplantae; phylum Streptophyta; class Magnoliopsida; order Asterales; family Asteraceae; genus Tanacetum; species Tanacetum coccineum. The sequence goes on along the minus strand of BQNB010039343.1, from coordinate 12,087 downwards.
ACAAAGGTTTACCTACATACTGTCTATATATCTCAAAGATCATTGGTATTAATTTTTATTTCCTGTTAATTAATTTTTGACCCTTGTTACCCAAAATAGACTCGAATTTTGACCTGGCAGAACCTTTGAAAAGCTAATATCATGAAGATTAACCCACGTAAATTTCAAAGGCTAATTCGTTATGGTTTGAGAATTAAAAATCAAATACTACAACTGAATTTTTCGGATAGACTTTCCAGTTTTGACACTTAATCTTGTAAAATCGACCTTCCCGACCTCCAAATGACATGAGGCCGGATTTTCCAGAAACTAGATTCATTGAACTTAACCTTAGGCTCAAGAATTATGTCAAAACCAATTTTTATCATTAAGATATACTTCGTTGAACACGACCTAAAATTATGCCCAGAATTATTAACCATGAAAACCCTAATTAACACCCATCAAAACAAACCCTAGGGTTTCTAATCTTGTATTTTTTTAATAACATCATTAATGACCATCTAGGGTTTCAAAACATGTAATTAAACCATTTTAAATTAGATTAAACCCTACAATTTAACAAGATTAAGAACTGATATGTGAGAAATCACATATCTTTTTAATACTATAAAAGGCCTATAAAATGAACAAACATGCAAGTTATGCTTGTATATTGCTTGTTTTGTCATTTGTGATGTGTAGCTACGGATATTGCAAAAATCACATGAAAATGGTCAAAACCAGACAAACACGAACATGAGAACGGATAGAGTGCACAAGAGCCGGAAGTTTCTAGTAAAAGGTCATCAAAAGTCAACCCTCGGTCAACAATGGTCAACTCACAAAAGATAAAATCCTCAAAATACCCAAAATACCCTTAATATTAAATAACTTTCACCAAAAGTCCCTAAACCCTAACACCGTTATCTCCTTTTTATTAAAGGGATAACGGTCGTTGACCTTTATAACAATACCCTTTATTCATTATAACCAAGCCCAATCACTCACCTGTGGCCCAATACTTTTAAACCCGGGCCCAAGTCAACAACCCACACTCCCGGGTCAACCATAAGTTATAAAAAGAAAAGAGACAAAGCGCGAGAAATTCCGTTTTTACTGTTCATCGTCATTCTCAGCTAATTACCCTGTCAAAAACAAAGGGTAAATCTCAATTAACTACGTGGAACAAAGATTCAAGTACCACGTAATGAGTCAGCATCAAAAATCATCACCAAAGCTCTCTTATTGGCAAGAATTGACAAGGGAATGACACGCGGGATCCTTAAGAAACACACAAGGAATGAAAAATTACACTAAATCCTTTGTTAAAGAAGCACAAAGCCTCTGACAGACAGATTGCCACGCTAGCAATCCGTGTGCACACTTATCGATCAAACGGCCTAGAATGAGGATCCAATGATTGCAAGAAATGGACGCATGAGATTAAATGATCTAGAGGAGCGTTTGAGACCTGGAAGCTTCTTCTCAAGCCTATAAATAAAGGGGCACCCTCACTCACAAGGATATCTAGGTATAGTGATAGAAAGTAGCTTTTAGAATTAGCTTATGTAATTTTCAAATCGTTTTTAGCTTCTAAATTTCTACTTAATGTAACTTTTATTTTTAGTTTGTAACCAGTTTTAATTAGTAATAAAATTCTGTTTTTAAAAATTGATCAATTGTTCTTAATGCTTTACTTTGATACATAATTGTTTGAATAAGCTCTATTTTTGTTCACATAAACTCATAAGTTCTTTAATCTACTTTTAAGCTGGCTAATAGCTTAACCAAGCTCTCAAAAGCTTATTTGAGCTTATCATACTCAATCTACCCCTAAAAATTACCTCAGCTTAACATGGAAGGGAAGTCAATCATGGAAGGACTTCCAGGACCTCACCAGCTTATCTAAGGATAAGCTGGAGCTTGTTGATAGCTCATTTGAGCTTAATCTTAGCCTTGTTTAGAGGAAAGGCTCATGTAAGTTTCTTCTTTACATTCTAGCTTAAATTTGTACTAATATCTTTAATCACTTTTTCAGCTTATTGACTGTTCTTTTAGCTTATTTCTGGTTCTCATTTGCTTATTAGGTTAGTTCTAGGATATTCATAGCTTATTTAGTCCTAGGGTAGCTTATTTTAGATTTTAGCTTATTTAGTTTTGTTTCAAGGTAAAAAAATGGGTAAGTGTAGATTGTTTGATTTTTAAGCTTTTTCTAGCTTATTAGTGACTTTTAGAAAAGTTGTTTTCACAAAAATAGCTTATTATAAGGCTATTTTTACAACGTTTGTTTTTATAAGTTTATGCAAAATAAAAAAAGGGAAACTAGGAAATCGGGGGTGAGCAAGACTCAAACCCCCTCCTCAACCTGAGCATCAACCTATTATAACCTCACACACACACGACACTCCCTACCAACGTTCCTGGGGGTCCTTTCTCAGTTTTGGATTGCAACAATTAATCTTTATATACATTCTAGGGCATCTTAGCTTATAAGCCAATTTTGGCTTTTTAAACACTTATTCGATAACATTTTTTCACGAGCTAAGTATTTCATAGATCACCACAGTTCAAGTTATTTTTCGTAATTTTTCTAGTTTTTTATAAATAGTTTAGTATTTTTTTAAACATTCTAATTTTTGTTAAAATCATTTTTAATTCATAAAAAAATTATAAAAAGTCAAAAAAAATAATTTTTAAAAAAAAATTTTCTTTTAACATTTAGAACCTAGAAAAATTAGATTTGCTTTCATAGGACTTAAATTCCAAAATCTTGTTTTTTTAAAGAACGGGATTGAATCCCGTTCATGTTTTTAGAGTTTTTAAGCTTAAATCTTTTTTCGTTTATTTGTCTAGTTTTTCACTTGTCTAGCTTTTAGTCAATTAAATCTTATAAAAACCAAAAAGATCATTTTAGGACTTAATTTTGTTAATTTAGGGTTTTTAGGTCCCATTTAGGATTCCTGATTTGCGTTTTTAGTTAAAATTTACTTTCCCGTATTGATTTCTCGTAGTTAGGTTTAATTGTTCCTTTATTTGCTCACTATTAGGATTTTAGAAAACAAATCTTCTTCGAACCAATTCAAGTCATTGTCCAAATAACAAACGAGGTCTCAATTTCATAAGTCTTTGGGAAAACGACCCTGTAATCACTTACCGGTTTCTTACGTAGAATATTTTCGTGTGCTTTTTCTTACTACCTTTGTCCTCAAGGGTAATTTAGGAATTTCATTATTGTTATATTATTATATGTATTATAATTGGTTTCTAAACGATCAAGTTTTGGCGTCGCTGCCGGGGATTTGTGATTAAGATTCTTTCGTTTGCAGTTTGTTGATCGTGATTTGGAGAACCTTTCATCTTCGAAAGTTACACTTTTGAAAAAAAACAAAAATACAAAAAAATTATAAATATTAAAGTATAAAATATTTTTCTTTTCTTTTTAATATAAGTAGAAGATTATAAAATAAGAAAAATACAAAAATATTTGCTCTTCCGGATTTTTTTATTTTTCTTGTGAATTCATTAATATAAGAAATAAAAAAATTATAAAGTTGGTAAAAGAACACCAACAAATAATACCTTCAACTGAGGTATTATCCATCAATAAGTTCCCGAACCAAAGATTAAAAAAAATTACCGTTTGTGTCACTTACGAAAAAGGCGCACCTCTTTTGTAAAATTTATTTTACTTAAGAGAGTTACCCTAAGTTTGTTGATTATTCGGTAAACAAAAATATTTCATTTCTCATTTCTTTTATCATTTCATTTGCTTGTTTAGTGCATGCGCACTAGAAATTCCAATTTTCCAAATAATTCAAACGTAACCATTCCGAGACGTCGAAATAAAGGACATGCTCCAAACATAGTCGAACCCGACTTCGTACTAACGTTGCACCAATGGCGGAACGACAATGGTAGAGCAACACACCGAGCACCACGAAGGGTACGGAGAAGCTATCTTTTTACCGAAAATTTAATGCGATCATTTTGAGATTAAAACAAATTTGCTCAATAGGTTCAAATGCGAACCCGTTTCACGTTTAGAGAACGAAAATCCTCATGCCATTATAATAGTTCAAAAGGAATAGCCTCGCCTCTACGATTTAGTAATTGCCAAACCGATGGATTAAGCTAATGATGTTCATATTCACTCGAGGGGCTGCTAAAACTTGGTACTGAGAAATAACCTCCTAATACATCTTGACTTGGGAGATCACATTACTAAATTCTTAAATCAATTTTTCCCTCCTTCAAGACCACTCACTTAACAATAAAAATCTCTCGATTTACACAAAAAATTCGATGATCTTTCTTAGTGAAGCGTGGGAAACGATTTAAGGGAAATGCTTAAGCTTGTCCCACCATGGATTACGGAGACTAACCCAGATAGATACTTCTATAACGGTTTAAACGACAACGATCCAATGACTCCTTAAAAGCCACGGGGGGTGGAAAAACCTTTAGATAAGAACGACAAGAGAGGCTTTGAATATAAATGAGATCAAGCAAGTGCATTATTCACGAAACAACCAAATGCATCTATGAGAATACGACTTCTAGAGGAAAATGATAGTAAGACGGATGATAGATTTGATAAGCTGTAGTATCAACTTTCGACCTTAGACGAGATAGTATTCTAAAAAGTTGCACTCCCCGCTCCGATAAAAGTGGTTTGAGAAAAACTTGCGTTACTTATGGTGTGCCCAATCTGGTATAAATTATCCCGACTACCGATAACAATCAAGCTAGTGTTTGTGCGACTACGGGTACTTACAATCAAGTTAACCCTCAAACCGTGTTAGTAACCAATGGCACCACAGGTTTTGCTCCGATGCGAAAACAATGGTCAACAAATAGATTAAATTCAAAATCAAGGTCAAGGGAAAAATACATTTTAATCGGGGAAATAATTTTCATGGTAATCAAGGTTTTCAAGCTCAAAATAATCATGCTCCGAATTTTCAAAATCAAGGATTTCAAAACCAACCTTTTCAAGTGCCTAATAATCAAGTTCAACAAGAGTTTTCAAATGATTTTTCGAGTTACAAGAGAAATAACGATCAAATGATGAGAAACATGCAAAATCAAATCAACTCGTTGAAAGGAGACCTTAAGAATGAAATTCAAAACACGATAAAATCTCAACAAGCCGTCATGATGAATCAACAAAATACCTTTCAAAATAATTTGCAAAACATGATATGTGGATTGTTTCAAAACCAAGCCTTAACTTTGGGTACTCTTCCGAGTAATACTATTCCAAACCCGAAGGGTGGGATAAAAGCGATCACTACTCGAAGTGGTGTTGCTTACGAGGGACCCTCGATTCCTACTAATCCTTCTCCTAAAAAGGTAGTGGAACGAGAAACCGAGGAGACAACAGATAAGGAGCAAAACAAATTCCAAGGAAGTACTGCTCAAATCCCACCTCTGGTTATCCCCATTTCTATTCCGAAACCCGATGTTCCAAAGACTTTGCCTAAAACCACTCCCATTCCGGAACCCGATGTTCCGAAGAATTTACCTAAGCCAAATATTCCATATCCTTCTCGACTTAACCAAGAAAAATTTCATGAAAAAGCTTCGTATCAAAAAGAGAAGATTTTTCAAATGTTTAAAGATTTGCGTTTTGACATAAGTTTTGCGGATGCTTTGTTTTTGATGCCAAGGTTTACTCCTACGATTAGGAATTTGCTCATGAATAAGGAAAAGTTGCTTGAATTAGCTAAGATACCGTTGAACGAGAATTGCTCGGCAATGCTCCTCGAAAAGCTTCCCAAAAAGCTTGGAGATCCTGGCAAGTTTCTTATTCCATGCAATTTTCTAGGAATGGATGTATGTCACGCCTTGGCCGATCTTGGCGCGAGCATAAATCTTATGCCTCTTTCCTTTTGAAAAAAGCTTTCCCTACCCGAACTTACACCAACTCGGATGACTTTAGAGTTAGCGGATCGATCCATAACTCATCCTAAAGGACTCGCTGAAGACGTTTACGTTAAAGTGGGAAAATTCCACTTTCCTGCCGACTTTGTTGTTGTCGATTTCAAAGCCAATCCTCGAGTACCACTCATACTTGGGAGATCCTTTTTGAGGACCGGTCGTGCTTTAATTGACGTTTATGGAGAAGAAATAACCCTTCGGGTTAATAACGAAGCCGTCCCTTTTAATCTAGATCAAACCACGAGATACTCCTCTACCAATGATAAGTCGGTAAACCGAATTGACATCATTGATGCAGTTTGTGAGGAGAAAGTCATATGTTTACCTATTAAACTACGAGCTATATTGAACAGTAAAATACATGGAGTGACCGAGTCTTTTTCTAATATCTAACAGAAGAAATTGAAGCTTATCTTAAGGATGATTCGATTTCACCAGAAATTGATCATGCCGATTGCAATCCGGAGGAAGATATTTGTTTGATTGAAAAATTGTTAAATAATGACCCGTTTCAACTTCCTCCGATGGACCTTAAACAAAGTGAAGTGACCGAGGCAAAATCTTCAATTGAAGAGCCTCCGGAATTAGAGTTAAAAGATTTGCCGTCTCACTTAGAATATGCTTTCTTGGAAGAAAACGACAAGTTACCAGTTATTATTGCAAAAGGTTTAAAAAATGATGAAAAAGATGCTCTTTTAAAGGTGCTCAAATCTCACAAAGGGGCCATTGCTTGGAAAATCACCGACATCAAGGGTATCGACCCTCGTTTTTGTACCCACAAAATCTTGATGGAAGATGATTACAAACCTACGGTTCAAAGTCAAAGACGGGTTAACCCAAAAATTCATGAGGTAATCAAAAAAGAGGTCCTAAAACTTCTTGATGCCGGAATGATTTACCCGATCTCTGACAGCCCATGGGTTAGTCCAGTGCATTGTGTTCCCAAGAAAGGTGGAATAACCGTCGTTGCTAATGAAGAGAATGAATTAATTTCGACACGTTTAGTTACCGGATGGAGAGTTTGTATCGACTATAGGAAATTAAATGAAGCGACTCGAAAAGATCATTTTCCATTACCGTTTATGGATCAGATGATAGAAAGATTAGTTGGGAATGAGTTCTATTGTTTTCTAGATGGATTTTCAGGGTATTTCCAAATACCAATAGATCCCCATGACCAGGAGAAAACTACTTTCACATAATCGTATGGAACTTTCGCGTACCGACGCATGCCATTTGGTTTGTGTAATGCTCCCGGTACTTTTCAACGGTGTATGATGGCCATATTCCATGATATGATCGAAAAGACCATGGAAGTGTTTATGGATGATTTCTCGGTTTTTGGGGATAGTTTTGATTCGTGCCTCTCCAATTTAGAAAAGATGCTAAAACGGTGTGAAGACACGAATTTAGTTCTTAATTGGGAGAAGTGCCACTTTATGTGTAAAGAAGGAATTGTGTTAGGGCATAAAATTTCAAAGGCGGGAATTGAGGTCGATCGTGCTAAAGTCGATGTTATCGCTAAGCTCCCTCACCCGACTACCGTAAAAGGTGTTAGGAGTTTCTTAGGACATGCAGGTTTTTACCGCCGATTTATCCAAGACTTTTCTAAGATTGCTAGACCAATGACCCACCTTCTTGAGAAGGAAACACCGTTTGTGTTTTCTAAAGATTGTATTGATGCTTTTCAGACTCTTAAAAAGAAGCTTACCGAAGCTCCAATCTTAGTTGTCCCAGATTGGAACTTACCATTCGAACTCATGTGTGATGCAAGTGATTTCGCGATTGGTGCAGTTCTAGGACAACGAAAGATGAAGCATTTTCAGCCTATACATTATGCTAGCAAGACTATGACTGAAGCTCAAATTCATTACACTACCACGGAAAAGGAAATGCTTGCCGTTGTGTATGCTTTTGAAAAGTTTCGGCCATATCTTGTCTTATCCAAAAGCATAGTGTATACGGATCACTCGGCTTTAAAGTACCTTATGAACAAACAAGACGCTAAGCCGAGGTTGCTCCGGTGGGTTCTTCTCCTACAAGAATTTGATATCACCATCCGTGATAAAAAAGGAAGTGAGAACCTTGCGGCAGACCATTTATCTAGACTTGAGAATCCTCATAAGGATGTGTTAGAAAACAAAGACATAAATGAACATTTTCCTTTAGAAACTCTTGGAGTTATTTCTAGTGAAAGTACCACATGGTTTGCGGACTATGCAAATTACCATGCGGGGAATTTTATCATCAAAGGAATGTCAACTCAACAAAAGAGGAAGTTTTTTAAGGATGTTAAACATTATTTCTGGGATGATCCCAATCTTTTTCGTACTTGTGCGGATCAAATCATTCGAAGGTGTGTGCATTCCAAAAGATTCAAAGAAATTACTTTTGACCAAAGTAAAATCAAAAATCTCCCGGGTCGTTTCCCGTCGAGGCGTGCAATGGAAAGTCAAAAGTCGGTTTGAAATTTGATGCTTGAATGGAACAAGATTTGATTGGATTTGATTTCTAAAACTACGGGAAAAATAAGTAAGGCAAACTAAAAACGAAAGCTATAAGAGCTAAAACCCTAAAACGATAACGGGAATCGCGAAAAAAAAACTAAATTATCAAAATTTAATCCTAAAATGATTTTTTAACTTTTAATAAATCCTAAGTGACTAAAATGCAAAAACAAATAAAAGAAAACCAAAACGTAAGCAAATAAAGTGAAAAAACGAAGAAAAACAAGAACGGGACCAAATCTCGTTCTTTTAAAAAAACAAATTCTAAAATTTTAACCCTACGAACGCAAATTTAATTTTCCTAAGTCCTAAATGATAAAAGAAAATTTAAAAAAAAAGAATTATATTTTTTTTGATTTTTTAATAATTTTTTATGAATTAAAAACTGTTTTACAAAGAAAAATTCATTAAAAATACTAAACAATCTTAGAAAAATCTGAAAATTCATGAAAAGTGCTTTGAGGTGAGCAGAATCTAAGAAAAATAAAATTGTGCAAAGTGCTTTTTGAAATAAGCACGAAACAAGCTGTAAAAGGGCTGAAAGGCAAAAGGTGAAAAAGTGTATATAAATTAAATGGTGTGTAGGGCTAACAGATAGCCTTACTGGTCGAAACCTGTGGCTTCCCTTTTTGTAAAATATTTTTTTTAAATTTCTTTTTGCACACTTATAAAACACACAAAAATAAGCAAGTTAAAAAAAGCAACTTTTTTACAAAACTCGATATAAGGACAGAAATAAGCAACTAAAATGACAGAATGGCTTTTTTTACACTAAGTCATAAAATAAGCTAACTGCTAAGCATTTTTTGGATAAATAAGCAAATGAAAAACAGAAAGAAGCAAAAACAGACCTATAATTATACCTAATAAGCAAGTCTAAACAAAATAAGTAAGTAAAAATAAGCAGGAAAACAAAAAACAAGCAAATAAGCAAAATGGGCAATACTGGCAGACAAAACAGCCACAAGGGCAATTTTGGGCTTATTTTAAGCCCTTAAGTGGATCCTTATGGCTAAACAGCCTATACCCCAAAATAGCTTGAACAATAAGCTACTCAAATCAGCAAATGGAATTTATTTTAAAACTCAAATAAGCTGCTAAAAAGTCAAATGAAAAAGGGCTTTTTATTCAGTAGCTGCTGAGTTGGTTTTTCTAAAAAGACAAAAGCCAAAGTGCAGGCTTAATTTTAGCTATGGAAAAGAGCTTTTGAAAACAAAACAAGCTCAAACAGGTTGAGCTTGACCACCAATGAGCTTATGCTCTTAATTTCAGATACTAAAAACAATTTTAACTAAACTAATTTTGAAAATGAAAAAGGGATTTGCTAATAATTCTAACTCAACTGCATCTATGTAATTTTTTAGAATTAACAAAGTTACAAGGGATCAGCTTTCAAGGGTGAAAGTACGACGACATTAGATACTTGCTAAACTCAGATACAACTGATCACGAGAATGTTGAATGTAGGAATCCACAGATAGAAAATTCATGAAAAGTGCTTTGAGGTGAGCAGAATCTAAGAAAAATAAAATTTTGCAAAGTGCTTTTTGAAATAAGCACGAAATAAGCTGTAAAAGGGCTGAAAGGCAAAAGGTGAAAAAGAGTATATAAATTAAATGGTGTGTATGGCTAACAGATAACCCTACTGGTGCCAATGGTTAGTGTGTGTTTAGTGTGGGACGTGTGTGTGTGAAAGGGGGGGGGGGGGGGTCACAGGTTCGAAACCTGTGGCTTCCCTTTTTGTAAAATATATTTTTTAAATTTCTTTTTGCACACTTATAAAACACACAAAAATAAGCAAGTTTAAAAAAAGCAACTTTTTTACAAAACTCGATATAAGCACAGAAACAAGCAACTAAAATGACAGAATGGTTTTTTTTACACTAAGTCATAAAATAAGCTAAGTGCTAAGCATTTTTTGGACAAATAAGCAAATGAAAAACAGAAAGAAGCAAAAACAGACCTATAATTATACCTAATAAGCAAGTCTAAACAAAATAAGTAAGTGAAAATAAGCAGGAAAACTAAAAACAAGCAAATAAGCAAAATGGGCAATACTGGCAGACAAAACAGCCACAAGGGCACTTTTGGGCTTATTTTTAAGCCCTTAAGTGGATCCTTATGGCTAAACAGCCTATACCCCTAAATAGCTTGAACAATAAGCTACTCAAATCAGCAAATGGAATTTATTTTGAAACTCAAATAAGCTGCTAAAAAGTCAAATGAAAAAGGGCTTTTTACTCAGTAGCTGCTGAGTTGGTTTTTCTGAAAAGACAAAAGCCAAAGTGCAGGCTTAATTTTAGCTATGGAAAAGAGCTTTTGAAAACAAAACAAGCTCAAACAGGTTGAGCTTGACCACCAATGAGCTTATGCTCTTAATTTCAGATTCTAAAAACAATTTTAACTAAACTAATTTTGAAAATGAAAAAGGAACTTTTAAAACTAGAAAATGACTTGACAGATTTTTAATAAAACAAAGGTAGACTAAAAAAGACACTTCTACTGCATTTGACACTTAAAAACAACACTAAAACAACACTTGAAAGTTGTTTATAAAGTCTTAATCAAATAAGCACTTTCACAACAGTTTTGAAACCTCAATTTAAAGTATCTTATGGAAAGACTTGAAAAATCACTTTTAGACTTGAACACTTTCAAAAACAGATCAAAAAGACTTAAAGAAGGCTTGCATAAGTTGTTCAAGTGACCCAAACAGTTTTACACTATTTTGACCCTTTTTAGGCCTTAACCCAAACACCCCTTAAAAAACTGGTTTTGTATTTTTAGCTTATAAAACACAGTTTTAAGCTTAAATTTTGAAAGAACAGATTAAGTCTAAGTATAACAAGCAAAAACAAGAATAAAGCAACTTTCAATAAGCAGTAAAATAAGCAAACAAGCAATGAGAATAATTAAAGCTACTAAGGACAGATTTAATTAAAAACTTAAACAAATGACATGTAATCAATACACAAGCATAAATAAGCATAAAACGGCATAAATAAGCAACAATAAGCAGGAATAAGCAGTAAATAAGCAAATGCACGGTAAATAAGCAAAAATTTGAAAAATAAGAAAATAGAAACTCACAAAGGTCCAAAGCTTTTGTCAATGATTTAAGGACCCAAATCAGTCCAAAACCAACCTATATGCTTCCCATGAAGCTCTAAACCATGGCCATCCATAATTTACCATGCTTCATAAATGAGTGACTGATTTTTTTGATTTTTGGTACATTTTTTAGTTTTTAAAACAGAATTTAAAAACAAGCTTTGAATGAATCAAGAGCTTATATAAGAGCTTAACAATTGTATTTAAATGACAACTAAAGTTAAATGACAATGATTAAAGAAAAACACTTAAAATTTCATTAACTAAAAAAATACAATGCTTGAAATTAAATGACAGTAATTAAATGACAGTAATTTAAAATGGCCTAAACTTTGTTTACACAAGATTTTGACTAAACAAAATTCGACAAATACAAATAAGCTACACTAGCCCTCTTTATACTAAAAGCTCTTCACAGCTTTAAGTCTTCAAGTTGTGCTTGTTCACTGAGAGAGTTTGTAACTGTGTTTGTTGTGTGAGTAGAGTCCCAAAATCAATCTTAGCCATCAATTATGCTTTGTCCCCAAGGCCAACGATCTTAACCCTT